>JAQBSW010015204.1:0-10232 GCA_029291075.1 Eudiplozoon nipponicum | reverse complement strand
GACATGTCATAGCACATATAGAACAAGTGTTTTATAACAATGTCCCCATATATAGACCAACGCGCACAAAAGTTTTATACAGAAAAATTAGATGGGGCTAGGTTAAAATCGATTAGAATGTGACGTGTTGAATATTAGCGGGCTGTAAATGAATGTTGCAGGTGGTTACAGGAAGTGAAATAATAGCAGTATGAGGAAGAGCTGTCCGATCACCTTCCACAGTTAGGTATCCTACATTTACTTGAGAACATTAAACAGGCGAAGATAAAAGAGACACTCATCTTGGAACACAACACGAGGAAAAAATCTGGGAACAGCGTGCTTGACCGAATTTTATTCTTTAAAAATTCACCACTATAACTGTAACTGACGGGAAAATTTGTAATCACGTAAATATGATTAATGATATGACCATGTGCGCAGAATCTGACAAAAAGAGTCCTATCTAGTGTCGACCATTAGCTCAGATAGCGCACAAGCTAAGATTAAACAGGTAAAATGGATTTCATTCCCAGTAATGACGGTGTAATGACCAGAAATTTTTACGTCAGCGACATAATGGATCAAAAAATTTCTAAGACCACGATACGCAGATTATGACCTGACTTTCTGATTTACATTCTGCTCATATAATGGTCAAGTATAGCCAGTTTTATGTTATTGAACGACTAATAAGCTATACATTTGATTGGTGATTTTTTAAGTCCCATTAACTAGATTGTAACAAGGCTTATTCATAGCCACGCACTCACAGGTAGTTTAAGTTGAGTTACAATTTACAAAAACTATGAATTTAAAAATGATATATTTGTAGTTTGTAGTGTAAATGCTAAATTTATCAAAGAAAAACAGTTAAAAGACCATTAAGCTTATATTTAATATTCGCGAGCCTACTGATTTAATGCCCGTCGGCAGTAATTTGTCGTCTGTCGCATAGGTAAGTGTCTTTCAAAATTTTCTCTTCTCATACACACTTTTGGCTAGAGCGTCACACGAATGTCAATATATGGCAATATTTGAATGATGATCTTCCTTGCGAGGCGCTGTCATCGTTGAATTTTAACACGCTACTTCTGTTGCGGGACAATTGATAGCACTCGTCGGTCAGTGAAATCTTGATTCCTTCACATTTCCCGGTGCGAAAATTGTGTCGGCCATTGATTGAAGAGTTGCCACTTGTACCGTCACTCTGAAGCCGTCCGCAATTAGTTTTTCCGAAATTGTTCGGAAAAGATCGATTTCACGAACAATTTCAGAACTTATCAGTCAATTGACTACACAAACTGTGCACCTGAAAATGTAAATTAATCACAAGCTTACTGGCCGTATTAAAATTTATCGGCAATATATGGCAATATTCGAGCTGATACCACAATAGGAGCTTCGCGACAAATGATAGAATTCGTAGGCCGGTAAAGTCATGATTCCTTTACATTTCCAGGTGCAAAGCTTGTGTTTTTTATTGATTGATGGGCTCTCACTGGTTCCGTCACTTTGTAGCTGTCATTACACTGCATGTCCGGAAATTATTTTGAATAAAGTTTTTCCGAATTTTCTGGCCTTCATTTCCAATCCCTTTCAAGTACCTTCAAATAATCCTGAGTGTATGACATATAAACATTACTATTATATATATATATATATATATATATATATATATATATATATATATATTAGCCTTACTCACTCTACAAACTATTGCAAACAGAATGAGATTCGGTAAACCGGGAATTAAGGATAACAGTAATATAATGGAAATGAAAATTGTGTTGATCCTTCCACGAGTTCGGAAAAACAATTTAAAAAACTGTGACATCACAGATAGGCGTGTATGACAATCCTTACGCGTAACTTAAATTTATTCTATAAATGTAAATTTAGATTGGAATACACATATGTGCGTGTTTAGGTTTTTGTTCGTGTGTGTGATGGTAGTGAGTATAAGAGAAAAGTTTTTTTAAAGCCGGATATTGGTGTAGCTAAATAAAAATATTTAGAAGGTAAAATAAATGACTTAAATGAGGATATCACATTTAACACAAGTTGTTTTCTCTGTTAATAAGGCGTGTATCCTGAAGATGGGATTGGAAGTAAAGTCCCGAAAATTCGGAATTTCCTTATTAAAAATCATATCCAGACAAGCAGAGTAAGGACGGCTTCAGCGTCACGGGACCCATGAGAACCAACCAATCAATTAAATAACAAGCTGTGCAATTTAAAATGTAAAGAAATCAAGATTTTACCGACCTAAGAGTGCTGTCATTTGTCCCGCAACCTCCAATTGTTGTTTCAACTCAAACGATAAAAACACTACGCAAAAGCGAATTTCTTTTTAGACATGTGCCAAAAGGAAATATGACGTTTATTGTTATGTCCACCTATGTTGGATGGTCCACGTACATGTATGTCGTCAGTGTTTATTATTAGCGTATCGTCCAGACGAGCCTTAATTATGCCTAATTCTGCAGTTAAATTATTCATTTGAGAAGTCAATGCCTGAATCAACGTTCTCAACCCATCAGAAGACATTTTAAATGTACCACAAATGCTTTATTTTTACTCAATTATATATAGAATTTTGCTCGCACAACGAGCATCGATTTAATAAAACAAATTTACACATAGTAATTAATTTATGTTCACTTCAGCTCGAAGTCTGCTTTTCTCATTGGGCTGACTGCTTCATTCTTATACGGGCGCTTCTGCGAGGAATTTCTGTTGAAATAATGTCTGCCCTAGATAAGACCCTTTGTTCATTATTTGTCTTAAAGGTGGCTATTGCCACATCTTCCCCCCCTCAGGAATCGGCTTTCGCACTCTGCTTAAACGATCCAGTGCAACAGCTCGTGGTCCATCGGGCAGGCTAACAAAAACAGTATTGTGCTCTGAGTCCACCCTCTCCACGCGATACGGCCCATCATTGACAGCCTGCAGTGCCATGGGCTCGACCTTCGCTACCATGACATAGTCGCCGACCTTTAGGCGAGTGCGTGTCGGTTGCCTTGCATAGCCTTGTCGCTGTGTGGCGCCTACATATTCAGTTAACTGTTTTAGTCGTTCCTGAATATCCGCTATGGTGCAGCGCTCATGGGATCCTTGGATTACAGGTTCACCTGGCAGTCTTATGTGTCCTCCATAGACCATGGTCGTTGGAGCGAATCCTGTAGCTGTTGAGACTGTAAAGCGCATGGCCCGCTCGACCAAATGTAATTTGTCTCTCCACGTTCCCGGGCTCTCGTGGCACCAACATCGCAGTACCTCTTTCATCGTCCTATGTGCGCGCTCAGCCGTCGCATTGGTTTGCGGGTGATAAGTGGCTGTGCGGGAATGCTTTATGTCAAGGTCTTTGCACCACTGATTAAATTCTTTCGACTCAAACTGTGCGCCTTGATCGGTAACAATAACTTGTGGTGCACCGAATCGACTGAGCCATCGCTCTTCTAAGCACGTTATAATCTTTTCTGTTGTGATCTTCTTCAGTGGTACAAACTCGACCCATCGGGTAAACTTATCGACCATGGAAAACACATAGGACACGCCGCCGCGAGCTACCGGCAGTGGACCTACCAGGTCGATATGCAGAAACTCGTTCCGTGCAGTGGCATTGAAAGCAATCGGAGTGACTTTTTCTCGTTTTTGTGGTTTACAACGTTGGCATGTAGTGCACTGTTGACAATAGCTACGAATTTCTTTGGACATGCCAGGCCAATACAATCGTGACTGCAATGTCTCAATGAGCCGCCCAGCGCCGGGATGTCCTAACGTTTCATGCCAAAAGGCCATTAATTCTGTTCTTATAGATTCTGGCACAAACCATTGCACTGTTTGTCCTTCTTTCCGCACCAACAGGCCGTTCTGTAGACTCAACGTTTTATATGGTGCAGACACCACTGTGCCGTTTTTTAATTGATTAACTATTTCCTGACATGTAGCATCTCTTCCCTGTTCTTCAGAGACTTTTATAAGCGGCGAAACCCGCACAGCGGAAATTCTGCTGAGCGCATCAGCTGCCGCATTCTCGATTCCTGCTCTATGATGAATTGATATATCGTACTCTTCTAGTTCTTCAATGGCTCGATGTACTCGTTTCTTCTCAATACATAGTGATCTCCAATGCACTAGCGCTTTGTGGTCGGTAAAGACGTCCACGTGTCCCCCGATGACAAAATATCTAAACTTCCGTAGCGCCCATTGTACGGCAAGTAATTCCTTTTCTGTGACGGTATAGTTCTGTTCCGCCTTAGTGAGTGTGCGACTTATATATTGCGCAGGACGTCCGTCAGCTTGTAACACCGCTCCTATCCCAATATCTGACGCGTCTGTAACAATTGACATATTACCTACCGGGAAAGTCAAAATAGTTGCCTCTATTAATTTCTGCTTGCATAGCACAAACGCTTGTTGAGCCTCCTCCGTCCAACGAAATGGTATCTTGGCACTAGTTAACTGAGATAAGGGCTGTTGCGTAACCGCCATCCCTGCGAGGTATGGTCTATAGAAATTCACCATACCAATAAACCGGCGCAATTGTTTTCTAGTAGTAGGCACCGGATAATCCCTGATAGGTTGTACATTCGAATCTAACGGCATGCATCCGTCCGCTGAGACTAAGTGCCCCAAGAACCGCACTTCTTGACCTATCTGAACCTTTTCTGGATTAAAATGTAATCGCCATTCTACAGCTTTGGCCAACATCTTCTGCAGCCTCACACGTAATTCGTGTTCAGTAGTGGCCCATATAATAACATCGTCTACGTAAGCTGTTGTACAAGTTAAGTCAGACACGAACGAGTCCATCATTCTTTGGAACACTTTCGGTGCGTTTTTAAGGCCAAATGGTACCCGGGTGAATTGGAAATGACCTTGGGGTACTTGTACCGCTAACTTCCATCGGTCTTCGGACCGCACGCCTATTTGCCAAAATCCCTGTTTAAGATCAAGCACGGCGAACCATTTGCCTCCCGCTAGCTGTAAGAACAGATCACGCAGAGCCGGCATGGGATACGGGTCCGGTTTAGTTACTGAGTTCAATTGCCTAAAATCAGCCGCCGGTCGGAGCGAACCATCCTTTTTCGTAACATAAACCATCGGAGCACGAAAAACAGATGATGACGGTTCAAGAACGCCGGCTTCTATCATTTCTTGGGTTGCTCGAGTCGCTGCTGCTAATTTCTTTGGAGGAGCACCATATACTTTTGGTGGTTCGTAACCTTCATTTAGTTCTAGCCATAGCTTAAACTGGTCGACCGTCGGCCCTGGACGCTCGCTACAATCAGGCAGTTGGAATATAATGTTATATTGGGTTTGAAGATTCTTCCACCACCCAGGCAGACAACTGGTCTCCTCCTGCATCTTAGGGGTACATATAGACTTTATTGAACTTATTCCCTCAGGCCGCGATAGGCATACACGTTTATTTTGACAGTCTATCGTCTTAACCCATTTTCTAATGAAATCAAGTCCCAATAAGGGCGTTTGCGTATTCAAAACAACAAAAGACATATGATAGACATTTTCATTTATTAACAACTTCGTGTCCCACTCGCCCGCAGCCACCATCGATGCGCCCGATGCCTGACATAAACTTGCTTTCGTAGGTTTTACATTGTTCAATGGCCAAGTCAATGGTAGTACCGACACATCAGCTCCAGTATCCAATTGCATTATTACTGGCTGTCCGTTGAAGAGTTCTAAAAATTTAACTTTAATGAAAATTCTTACATTTGGCAATGTTTTCCACACTTCTTTTTCTTCAAAGGCCATCTGGTTCGGACCACTTTTTTGTTTGTTCTGCTGGTCTTCA
The DNA here is from genome assembly GCA_029291075.1 of Eudiplozoon nipponicum. Taxonomy (NCBI): domain Eukaryota; kingdom Metazoa; phylum Platyhelminthes; class Monogenea; order Mazocraeidea; family Diplozoidae; genus Eudiplozoon; species Eudiplozoon nipponicum. The sequence goes on along the minus strand of JAQBSW010015204.1, from coordinate 4,429 downwards.
TTCGATCTACCCGTCGGAGCCACCAAAGGATTAATATTTGTGCCCTGCTCTCTCCCACCTTTATTTGTGAGATTGTGCACCCTGTTACCCCACTGCACTGGCCGTTCTCGAGGAGCAGTACATGGGTTTTGCTGACGCTTATACGTCGTATTCGTCGGAGCTGGAGTCCTTATATACTGACTTTGCTTCCAAGCCACTGGCTGTTGCCTTCTGTCGCGGAACTGCTTATTATGCCGCGAAGAAATCCAATACGGTATGTCGCTCCTGCCAGATGTCGTAACTGGACCCATGCGTGGAGATGCAGCTGCCACTTTGTTTGTCATTATGGCCGAACTTTGAAGAGCCTGAAGTCTCTCTTCAAGGCCTCCCTGGGCGCTGGATATTTCACCGTATCTGGTAGGATCCAGCAGCATGAACATGATGGCCTCATGTGGTTGCAAGCCGGGTAAAGACTCGGTAAGCTTCGAGAACCACCGCTTGATACGTGCCATGGTATCCATGGGCATCTCACCCATTAATGGTTTCAGGCTGTATAATTCTAAGAACACTTCCTGAGGCCTAGCCCGGAAATGATCCAACACGCGTCTTTTGTATTCTTCATACGTGAGGTCAACCGGCAATTCCAATTGGACTGCTACTGTCCGGTCCACTAATTCCTGGACAGCCACACGCACAATAGGTGCTTCCAATGTAAATTCTTGGGCTCGAACTGATGCTTCAAATTTTTCGAACCACAACTGTGGCCTTTCCACATCTAGTGGTGCCAGCATCGGCTTAAACTCTGATGACGGTCTGAAATAACTCGTCGATTCGGCTGAAAACGCCGGCATATTTCCTCCTGATTCCTCTTCGGCGCGGTCGCCATTGTTATGTCCACCTATGTTGGATGGTCCACGTACATGTATGTCGTCAGTGTTTATTATTAGCGTATCGTCCAGACGAGCCTTAATTATGCCTAATTCTGCAGTTAAATTATTCATTTGAGAAGTCAATGCCTGAATCAACGTTTCCAACCCATCAGAAGACATTTTAAATGTACCACAAATGCTTTATTTTTACTCAATTATATATAGAATTTTGCTCGCACAACGAGCATCGATTTAATAAAACAAATTTACACATATTAATTAATTTATGTTCACTTCAGCTCGAAGTCTGCTTTTCTCATTGGGCTGACTGCTTCATTCTTATACGGGCGCTTCTTCGAGGAATTTCTGTTGAAATAATTCTGCCCTAGATAAGACCCTTTGTTCATTATTTGTCTGAAAGGTGGCTATTGCCACATTTATGTTGCGTGAAACCTTTATGTAAAGTTACACGGTTAATTTACTGTACTCGAACCCTATAGTTTCATTGGTGATTGTTCAATAAAACAAATTATTTTCCTAAAATGAATTAAAAAATATACACTTCTTTTGAATTTTGGATGCATAATATGCGCGCATCACTCGATCAGAAACACTTCAGTTCGAAAAATAAATGCACAAAAGGCATTTATACAGATTTAAAAAATATTAGCACTCCATATTTGAAAATTTAGTGGACATTACAGGAGACACTGAATGAAATAAGAAGGATAAAACTGAAAGGCATACTTGATATTTTCATTCTACTTTCTTATAAACAAGAAGTTCAAATCTTGTTGAATGTATAGTTAAATTTAAAATTCGTACGAACAAATCTGCGTCAGTTTAAAAATGTAATGCGTCTATGCCAACTTCGACAAGCATATCTATCAAATGTACGTCAAAAGATTTGTTGCCTAAAATAAAATGAAGCTGTTCGACATTGCAGTATAATCAATATCACGTCATTCCATTTTCTAGACAAATTCCTGTCAAAATAATGTTAATGTTAAAGTATAAGTGGAATTTCCAATTGTTATGTACCACTAAACAACCATTGATTGCGCGGGTGGTGATAAAAAAATTTTTAAATGTCGTTTTCGAGCTTGATATAAACATCAACCCCACTTTATTTAACCAGGCATACCATATAGCAGAACTATCGTCAGTTAGCTGTGCTACCATTCCTGTGACTATTGAACGAGCTCTGAAAATGACCATGGGAACGAATGGTTGAACCGTCAGAACAGCACGAAAATGCCCCATAAACATTGAAAGAAAAACAAGTTTAACATCCAAAGAAGCTGCGCTACCGGGGAATGCTTTTTCATTCAAAGAAATAAATTAAAATAAATGGTTAGGAATCTGTCCGACCAAAACTGACTGATGATTTTTTATTGAAAAGAGAAGTAGCCCAACTCTGGTGATCGGCATTTATGTACTCGGCAGTGCTGGCCCATCTAGAGCGCATTTATGGCGGATGCGTGGCAAGTGTACAATGATTACAACAGCACACTGGACGGTGAATATACAGATTAGGATACCGCTAAGTGATGGCTCACGACATGACTTGAACGCGGATGGCTATTGACGAATGTCAAGCAGAAGTGATTGCCGCGGACTAGATCAATTTGTACACCGCAGCGCGTCAACATTTTCTGCCGAGGAGAGGAAAGGTGTAGTAGTGCAGATTGACACATTTGACAACTTGGCTTAATCTTTGTTCAAGAAGTGTAGATAGATAGCATTGATCTCCATGCTTCATCCCCATGATTAGAGGGCAGATTAACAGCCTTAGTTGCCTAATTAGATCATTATCATATAGCTGTATCAGTTGCGTTTCTTTTGTTGAATTTGAGCTGGTATATACTAGTATATTTGAAGTGCTTTTGCTTTTATTAACCAATGAACTAGGTAAACTACATAAAAGGCGGGGAGAGGGGGATAATTGCGATGTAAAAAAAACAAATATGTGTTTTCTATTTGAACTTTGGACTATATGTAAAACTTTTTCGTAGGGGATAAATGCGTTCGGATCTCTTTGGCTACGCATCAAAAGTAGTATGCATATATTGGTCTATTTGTGAACTTTCTCTCTATATAACAAAGTTAGTAAACGAGTTAGTTAATTATTGCCGTGGTGGCAAGCTAGCATGCCTTATGTGGACCTATATCATTTATCGATTATTATTATTGTCTGAGAGAGTTATAAGATGAGGCTTTATAGGCCAATATAGTTTTTTTAATAATTGTATACAAATCATATAATAGAGACCATTTTTGTTTTCTTGACTTATATATTAGAAAGAAGAGACGGTCATTTCTGCCAGATTGGGTGAGCTATACCAACAGTAAATTGGAATGTTCTTCATTATAGAAGTCAGACTTGAGGGAAAAGTCGGCTATAGGGTAAAAGATCAATTTATGGTGGTACAGCGGGTATTGATCGCTACAGTGATGAAAACAATTATTTTAATGGTACTTTGGCAAATGAGATAAACACCAATATTAGCTAAAATAACCACTCGCACAGTATACCAAACCTAGCGTCAGTGGCAGGAAATGTTACGTTTCTACCTACCATGATCATCTTTAGAGCACGATGGTAATCTGAATACAATTAATCAAATCGAAATACAAACACATTATATATATATATATATATATATATTATATATATATATATATATATATATATATTACATTAATAATGAGATATGCAGCACTTACCCCAATAAATCTCGCATAATATTATCGGCCACGCACTTTACTTGGAATCATAAGCATAACATATTTTCCACATTCAGGATCGTTGATCGCGCGCGTGGAAATGTCAAATTTGAAAATCAAAATTCGTAACTTGAAATAACCACCAATTTTAGTCAATTTAGCCAATCTGAAAAGATAGCAACCCTACCGTCAGTGACAGTGATTGATATGTTTTTACGTACCGTAGTTATCATGGAAGAAAAAATGGCAAACTAACTCATGAGAATCGAAACGCAATGTATATATATATATATATATATATATATATATATATATATATGTATATATATATCTGGTGTCAAATATAAGAGGCTTTCAGAGGTAAAAATTGTAATTGACTGGGAATTTCCGCTACAGCATTTCTAGTCAGTTAACTATTTGGCATGCCACTTTCGATATCATGCTATCTTTGAACACAGCTCAAATGAATACCGAATTAGATTGGTCGAAACATCGCAAAGATGAACATGAGGCATTTAAGAGCACACGCAAAATTAGACTTGCGCTAGCCGGGTTGACTATACAGTTTACCTATCGAATACACCCTTCTCTTACTGTGTGTTGCCGCGCACACCAAATCTATGCAGACTGTGATCCAACAGATATTTGCAATAGTGACAGCTTACAATTACTGCTAAATGGCCCATGAACTGGAAGGGGAGTGGCAAAAATTATTGGACTTCGATGACCTTCGATCAAAGATCGCTTAACCGAGGCCTCATCATCCTCTACCATCATCATGGATATAATTAAACGAACATTGGTTGCGCGGGTGGTGATAGCAATTATTATAATCAAGGTAGCGGTCTTGATAT
>JAQBSW010015203.1:0-10232 GCA_029291075.1 Eudiplozoon nipponicum | reverse complement strand
GTGAGCGAAGTTGGACAGTGATAGGCAAGATGTGATCTTATGAATAAAAGAAATGACTCGTAAGTGACGGGTAAACCAAAGCGGTAAAAGGTTGGCCAGAAGTAGGTGTTCCCGATAATTTTTGTTGTGAGGGAAGACTCGATTTAAAAATCTGGAGGAGATCTGTTCGATGGCGTACCAGGAGGTTAGAGTGAGATGACAGTAGAATTTTCTAGCGTATGAAATGAAGTGTAGAAAATAGACCTTGAATAGCGTGAGTTGGAGAGTGGGGCTGCTAGTCTTGAAGCAGATCAAACGGGCCCATCTGGAGAGTTTGGAAGTAGTGTGTATGGTGTGGGGAGCAGTCTAGAGATTTTGAAAACTAGATACCAAGGTGCTTGGCCGAATCTATTATTTAAATATCAAGGTGATAATTTGAATCCGGGAGAGAACAGAATGCGTCGGTGGAGAGCTTCATCAAACAAGTCTTGGCAGAGTTTAGTTTAAGATCGATATTGCTAAGCTGCGAATGTAGCGAGGATAAAAGCTCCGATATAACGGGTAAGGAAGGGTTGGATGCTGGGGGGTTACTGAATACTATGACCATGTCATCCGCATATTTAAACAGCTTGAAAAAGTTATCATCACCCTGTACCTGCGTGAGTGTAAGGCTGTAAAGACCAGGACCAAGTACAGAGACCTGGGGAACTCCAGATCGGGTAAAGGCTGACCTCGAGTGACTATTTCCGACTTAGGTTTAGGATATTGCCGCAGATACCTCTGCTCAACAAGGCGGATTCAATTGCTGAAGATGACAAAAAATCAAAAGCCTCGGATATATCTAGGAAGAGAAGAGTTCATTCATGATCTTTTGAGAAAGCGGGGTAGCAGTGATTAAGGACGCTGGATAAGTTGATGGAAGAGAAGCGGCCATTTAGGAAGCCATGTTGATCATCGAAGAGAGATGTTGTCCTGAGAATTATTGACAGGGTAGATTAGGTTGTACAAGACCCTGTCGAAGACTTTAGTGAAAGAATAGTAATTGGGCGGAGATCTTTGAATGAGGAGATTGACGAAGTGCCATTTTTTGGGATAGGAGAGATCGTGGAATTAAGCCATTCCGGGGGAAGATAGGTAGTTTCGCGGCACCGGTTGATAACATCGGCAACCAGAGAGAAGAGATTCCAGGCAAGAAGTGCAATCTTGCTGACCGAGACACCGTATTGATCAACTTCGTGTTTAGATTTGTTGACTTTAATTGCTTGAACGACGGAGCCGGTGAAACGTTGAACCAGCGTAGGTTCTCAGCGTCTCCGTTGTCTAGCATCTCAGCAGGCAGAGTAGGAGTGGAGAGGGTGTCGATGAGAATTTAAATACTCGTCGAGTTGTCCGACCGAGAGAAGTTTATATATGAGGTTTTGGACTTTTGTAGCAATTGGTGTTTGATGACTGCGGACTTTATCCGGGAGTTAAGTGCCGTGCGGATGCGTCTCTCGATATTAAGCGCTTGTCTGTTGATAACCTGTTTAATGTGCTCATCGATACGTCGCAGTGCGAGAGCGCGAGCAAGCGATGATGTGCGTAATCTAGAGTTGTGTGCAAGGTTGTCGCGAGCCTTAACCAAGGTGTTCAACTTTTTCGGCGTCACAGGGTCGGCGAAATTCTTCCCAGTTGGTGAATCGCCTGAATGATGGAGTGTCCTCTCTAGGGTAAAGGATAAAAGAGGAATAAGGAAGGATAGAGGAAAGTGATCGAGATTAGGGAGATCTCCCGAGGTTGGACATTGGTCACCTCTTTGTTGGAGAGAAAACAGTCAAGTTGGTTGTTCCCTCGGGTAGGGACTTGCATGAATTGATTTAGTATGTTATCCGCGATAAGCAGAAGCAGCGGGTGACTTTCAGAAGTTAGATTTTTCCAATTTACCAATGGGAGGTTAAGATCGCCTTTAACGACGTAGTGATCGGAGTGCTGAGAGAAAAAAGTGGACAAAAGTTGAGCTCCGCGAGTGTCGTCGATGATTGAGAGTTTGGGGGTCTGCAGAGAACACAGGTAGATACACTTTGGTTAAGGATCAGTAGCTGAAACGAGAAAAATTCTAATCCTAGTCCTTTCGATGTAGACAAACGTTTCGGCATGAGAAAGGATCGGACATAGGCAGCCAGTCCGCCTCCTCGACCGACAGTTCTTTAACTACGAAGGAAAGTGTAACCATGGATGAAGAAAAGGTCATTGCAGTGTTTGGAAAGGGACAGCCATGTTTCAACAAGGTGTGGTTGGCGGAAGAGGGAGTTGAAGTTGATGGGGCTGAATCGATATCCCGCATCGCCATGGGCGTCCTACATTTTGTCGGTTTCTGGACCTCTGCACCGGTCGTGAAAGTGACATGACGTGGGGATGTTGGTTTGGCAGAGGAGATAGGAGGAGAGGGTCCGCTATTTGGGGACTCTACGCGGCGTTGTCGGCCACGACGACCCGGTGAAGCTTGAGATTGTGGGGGAGGGGAACGGTCGTGGAGTATGTGTTATTGGTGAAGGGAAGCCCTTCAAATCGGGAGGAGGTCAGCAGGAAGGGTCTAGAGGAAGAGTTGCCGCCGATGATGTCGCCGTAAAGTGAGCGGCGTTTTTTTGGATTGCTCAAGCCCGGAAAGGCGTGACTAGCTTCAGGAGGGAGAGTGGTGTCTGGCGGAGGGGTCCGAGCATTCTCTATTGTCCGTTTTAGTAGCCAACAGTCACGCTTTAATTTGACTTTTCCAGGGGATAATAAGGGTGATTGCGATTTGAGATGACTAAGCTTGCCGTCAGATAGTCTTTTGTGTGAAGAAAGCACAAAAGCGCGACGTTTGCCTGAAGAGATCTCTTCGAGGTGGTTGAAGATATCCCCCAGTCGCCTGATGAGATCCGAAGCCAGATCGTCTTTGACAGGGGAGCGTGGAGACCAGAGAAAGTGGTTGCGCTTATTGTAGTTTCGCAGAGCAATCTCGCCCGCTACACCTTTCAAAATCTCGTCAGCCTGACGCAAAAGGTGTGGTTGCAGGGTGGAGATCGAAAGGTTGCCAGTTAGAGCTCAAAGTAGTCCTGTGACATCAGCCATTTGTTGCTAGAAGTCATCAAGATTGTAGATAAGCTTTTGGGTTAAGAACGGGGTGATGGGGGCTAGTGATAAAATCTGGTTCATGGTGGAGTAAGATAAGAAAGGAGATGTAGTTTAGATTACGACGAGAGGGAAAAATGGGCATAAATGTCTATAAGAAACGAAAAAATCCGATGAGCTAAAAGTAGGTCCTTGGGATATGTAGATAAATTCCAAGAAAATGGTGTGATTAAATTCAAGGTGTATCCCAGAGTAGATGTCTGACAAGAAAACGCGAGAATCTAAAGATAAAAACAAAATGAAACCCTTCTTTAAATCAAGTTTGCGAGCTTGAAGTAAACAACAATCCCATTGTATTTAACCAGTCGTCGAACAACATAACAAAACTACCGCCAGCCACAACGCACTGACGCGTTTCGACCTTCCATGATCATCATCAGAGTACGATGGCAAACTGACCAGCGAGGATCAAACCGCATTGAATATATATGGATACCAAATTTAGATATGCGGCTCTCACCTCTAGCAGTCTCGCATATATTGAATTTGACTGGAAATGTCGGCTGCACAATTTCTATGCAGTCACGAACATTAACTGTTTGCAGCTTTGACCACAAATACATATATAGGCAATACAATTTAACAATAATTGATTGCGCGGTTGGTGATAACAATTATTTAAATCATATTTGCGAGCTTGAAGTAAACACCAATCCCATTGTATTTAACCAGTTGTCGAACAACATAACAAAACTACCGCCAGCTACAACGCACTGATGCGTTTCGACCTTCCATGGTCATCATCAGAGTACAACGACAACTGACTAGCGCGGATAAAACCGCATTGAATATATATGGAAATCAAATTTAGATATGCGGCTCTCACATCTAGCAGTCTCGCATATATTGAACTTGTCTGGAAATGTCGGCTGCACAATTTCTATGCAGTCACGAACGTTAACTGTTTGTAGCTTTCGCTACTTATACATATATAGGCAATACAATTTAAGAAAAAATTGGTTGCTCGAGAGGTGGTAACAATCAATTATTGTTAAATTGTATTGCCTATATATGTATATGTGGCGAAAGCTACAAACAGTTAATGTTCGTGACTGCAGTCGATATTTCTAGTCAAGTTCAGTTTATGCTAGACTGCTAAAGGTGAGAGCCGCATATCTAACTTTGATTTCCATTTTATATTCAATGTGGTTTGATCCTTGATAGTCAGTTTGCCGTCGTACTCTGATAATGATCATGGAAGGTCGAAACGCGTCAGTGCTTTGCGGCTGGTGGTAGTTTTGTTATGTTGTTCGATGAATGGTTTTAATACAATGAGATTGGTGTTTACTTCAAGCTCGCAAACTTGACTTAAAGAATTGTTCCCACCACCCGCGCAATTAATTATTGTTAAAATGAACCCCGATCAAATTTTATTTTTGGACATTTGATGTTATCGCTGGTTTCATAAAACAATTTTTTATTAAAAAATAATATTGTAATTTTTTTGGAAGTTTCTTTTGTACATGTTGTCGATATTTCTAGTCAAGTTCAGTTTATGCTAGACTGCTAAAGGTGAGAGCCGCATATCTAACTTTGATTTCCATTTTATATTCAAAGTGGTTTTATCCTTGATAGTCAGCTTGCCGTCGTACTCTGATATTGATCATGGAAGGTCGAAAAGCGTCAGTGCTTTGCGGCTGGTGGTAGTTTTGTTATGTTGTTCGATGAATGGTTTTAATACAATGAGACTGGTGTTTACTTCAAGCTCGCAAACTTGACTTAAAGAATTGTTACCACCGCCCGCGCAATCAATTATTGTTAAAATGAACCCCGATCAAATTTTATTTTTGGACATTTGATGTTATCGCTGGTTTCATAAAACAATTTTTTATTAATAAAAAATATTGTAATTTTTTTGGAAGTTTCTTTTGTACATGTTGTCGAAGTTCTTGACTTGTCTTGGTGAATGATGAAAAGGATAGTCATCGGTTCTGAGATATTGAGTCGCGTGGTACGCTTTGCTGCATGGCTCTTTGTTAATAAATTACTGAAATTTGCATCCATCTATTGTTCTTAATACTCATTATTGGGAAGGATCTCGAATTTGCTTCAGATAATTGACGTGGATATTTGTTTTCAAGGTATCCACAATTTTGTTCTATCATCTGCGCTATTCAACGTTTAGGTTAGCACACTTATTTTTATTATATATATATATATAATATATATATAAATATAAATATGACCATATATATATATATATATATATATATATATATATATATATATATATATATATATATATATATATATATGTACATGTGGGCAATCATAATAAAACAACTTTGAAGCCGCATTTAATTGCCGAATCCTTATTTCCGCACAACGCAAGAGAAAACAATTGTTGGAATCGTTGTAATGATAATACGCACATTAATAATAATGAAGATCTAACGATTTAAAAGAAAACATTGGAATGGAAGAATGATTCATAATTGGTGGGCTCTACGCTGACAGCATATAGAAACCAGCTGGCTGTATAAACCTCTAAACAACAAAATGCTATTCTCACTAGCATATAGTAATATTTTACAATGGATACAATGTGAGATTGGAGAGAGAGAGAGATATTCCAGGCAAGAAGTGCAATCTTGCTGACCGAGATACCGTATTGATCAACTTCGTGTTTAGATTTGTTGACTTTAATTGCTTGAGCGACGGAGTTGGAAAATACTAATCTAGCTTTGGCCTTACACAAATTCGCTTTGTTATCCAGATTGTATGCATAATTGATAAAGCCAGGAAGAAAAATGAACCTGTCAGCTATGAATTTTTGCCTTGACGCCGCTGTGTTGATGCGACTGAGTGGTAATCTCATAGTTGTATCTTGCATTTAGAGGAATCGATATTATTAATGGAAGACGAAACGAAGATTGTTAATCTATTTTAGATTATTTGGGCAGAATTTCGGCCAGTGAATTATAATGAAATATTGTTTGCGTACTACCGCTCGACTTGTCTAGCGCCTTGGAGAACTTTGACGGTTGTTTTTTCACAGTATAGAAAATTATAGTTAGTAATGCCATCTATTTGAAAATTTAAAAAGAGAAAGTTTGTCTTTTAAATACTGTTCGTTGCGAAGAGCTAATATATATGCAAGTATGTATTAGGTTTTGCGAACCTAGTAACAAATTAGTTCAGTTGTGACCAGAAGGATAAACCAAAGGCAGCATGAACGGAAAGTATAATCTCATGCACATTCGTTTCGTGCTCACTGGCGACTCATCAGTAGGAGCCGGTATTACGCCCTTTAACCACTATATATTTGGCAGAAGAATGTGGAATAATAGGACGGTACAATCTCCTAGACGAATGTGTAAACCTGTAATAGTGAAGCTAACATAATCTAAAGTCAACGACAATGCGACTTCAATGCTAACTCACACTATATAATATATATACCGAGTCTGTAAAGGATACTAACACTATGGCTATTGTAATAGTAACTCATACCTTTTTTGAAATCGTTGAGTACCGGATACCAACACTATGGTTTCCGAGTCGGTACATGATACCAACCTGATGGATATCAATTTATGCTAAAGCTAACCCAAATTGAGGATTACAACAATTTCCGAACACCTGTTACTCCAATTAAACCATACTCTCTGGACCTGATCGTAATCAGTTATCACATATCGCGGTAAGCATGACGTCATACAATTCAATTTATTACAGTTAAATATTGTTTGTTGCGAAGAATTAATATATATGCAAGTATGTATTAGGTGTTGCAAACCTAGTAACAAATTAGTTCAGTTGTGACCAGAAGGATAAACCAAAGGCAGCATGAACGGAAAGTATAATCTCATGCACATTCGTTTCATGCTTACTGGCGACTCATCAGTAGGAGCCGGTGTTACGCCCTTTAACCATTATATATTTGGTCAAAGAATGTGGAATAATAGGACGGTAAAATCTCGTAGACGAATGTGTAAACCTGCAATAGTGAAGCTAACATCATATAAAGACAACGACAAAGCGACTTCAATGCTAACTCACACAATATAATATATATACCGAGTCTGTAAAGGATACAAACACTATGGCTATTGTGTTAGTAACTGATACCTTTTTTAAATCGATGAGTACCGGATACTAACACTATGGTTTCCGAGTCGGTACATGATACCAACCTGATGGATATAAATTTATGCTAAAGCTAACCCAAATTGAGGATTACAACAATTTCCGAACACCTGTTACTCCAGTTAAACCATACTCTCTGGACCTGATCGTAATCAGTTATCACATATCGCGGTAAGCATGACGTCATACAATTCAATTTATTACTGTTAAATATTGTTTGTCGCGAAGAACTAATATATATGCAAGTATGTATTAGGTTTTGCGAACCTAGTAAAAAATCTGTTCAGTTGTGACCAGAAGGATAAACCAAAGCCAGCATGAACGGATGTATAATCTCATTCACATTCGTTTCGTGCTTACTGGCGACTCATCAGTAGGAGCCGGTATTACGCCCATTAACCACTATATATTTGGTATAAGGATGTGGAATAATAGGACGGTACAATCTCCTAGACGAATGTGTAAACCTGTAATAGTGAAGCTAACATAATCTTAAGTCAACGACAATATGACTTCAATGCTAACTCACACTATATAATATATATACCGAGTCTGTAAAGGATACCAACACTATGGCCATTGTGTTAGTAACTGATACCTTTTTTGAAATCGATGAGTACCGGATACTAACACTATGGTTTACGAGTCGGTACATGATACCAACCTGATGGACATAAATTTATGCTAAAGTTCACCCAAATTGAGAATTACAACAATTTCCGAACACCTGTTAATCCAGTTAAACCATACACTCTGGCCTTCATCGATATCAGTTATCACATTTCGCGGTAAGCATGACATCATTCAATTCAGTATATTACAGTTAAATACTGTTTGTTGCGAAGAACTAATATATATGCAAGTATGTATTAGGTTTTGCGAACCTAGTAACAAATTAGTTCAGTTGTGACCAGAAGGATAAGCCAAAGGCAGCATGAACGGAAAGTATAATCTCATTCACATTCGTTTCGTGCTTACTGGCGACTCATCAGTAGGAGCCGGTATTACAATAGAATATAATAGAATAGAATATCTTTATTTGGATTCAAACCACACATATTCCATCAAATAATAAATTTGGAAATTGTACAATATATAATAAAAAATTATCACATCACAATAATTGTGCAATTAATATCATGTAGATAGGTATATCTCACTGGTTGTAGAATACAATATATCAATATTAGAAAGTTCGACTGAAAAGAATAATATATACATCATCAAATTAGGAACAATTAAGGTATAATTCGAGTGTAACATTATGCAAAAATTGAGAACCATGACTAGCAATTGATTGTATGTAATGTTAACTAATTTGAAGAAATAGTGCATAACATTTCAATTATAATAATACAAAACTTGGAAATAAAAATCTCAAGAAAATCTGTTTCCGATAATGATTATCCTTGTCTTTTATTCAACCATGAGAAAGTATTATCATAATCAAAAAAATAAAAAAATATCAGCAGGATTGCAGACTTTTTCAAGTTCAGTAGATAAAGTTTTAAAATACATCTTAGATGGAGGCATTTCTCTAAGCCCCTTGGGTAATAGGTTATAAATTTTGTAGATTTTCGAGAAAGAGAATAACTTGCTCGCTACATTCCCCACCAAAGGAGGAGATATTGCCAAATGTCCAGATCTAGTTCCAACTTCATGACTCTTTCTTATCGGAGTCATATGTGCACCAGTCCACTGGTTCAAATGGAAAACTTTTATACAATAACACATCCTCCGAAATCACAGAGATTGCAATGACACAAACTGTAATCTAGAGGCGTATATAGTGCAAGAAATAGGACTAATATGTTTCACAACCTTTCTTTGTACAGCTTCTATCTTATTAGACAAACCCTTTTTTAATGGATTCCAAGTAGCGACAGCATATTCTAGTACCGGTCTAATCCATATTATATACATTTGAAGTTTTATATCATTTGATAAGATATTTCGATTTATTAATGCCCATCTTTTCTTGGGTTCCGAGGCGTTCAAGTATCAAATAACCTATGGCTAACGGATGTTGATTACGCAGACGATGTTGTTCTCCTTGCTGACAGCTTTGGGAGCATGCAAACCGTTTTGGATCAAGTGGCCCAGTTTTCATCAGCCGTTGGTCTGGAAATCAATGCCGACAAAACGAAAGCCTTCGCCATCGGTGTATCTTCATCTGATGAGCAGCTCACGGTGTACGACAGCCCAATCGAAACAGTCGACGATTTTACGTACCTTGGCTCAAAAATACTTCCAACTGGTCAAGCAAAGAATGAAGTCCGAACACGCATCGACCGTGCCAGACTTGCTTTCTTACAATTGAAGAACTCACTTTGGAGAAGAAGTGAAATCAGCCTCAAAACGAAAATCCGAGTCTACCAGGTTACTGTTCGCCCTGTGCTACTGTATGGCTGTGAGACTTGGCCATTACGTTCTGAGGACTCCAAAAAGCTTGAAGTATTCGACCATTGGTGCCTTAGGTACATCACAAAGACAAAATGGATGGACCGGGTGTCGAACGCATCTGTTCGTCACCAATGTGGGGACATCATGCAACTATCCGTCTGGATCCAACATCGTCGACTTCAATGGTTCGGGCACGTACTACGCAAACCCGAAGACGAACTGGTACGGCAGGTGATGAACCCAGGTCAATGTGCAAACTGGCGCCGCCGCCGAGGTGGGCAACTGAAGACATGGCTTGCAACAATCAAATCGGACATGGAACTCCTAGGTTTACGCAATGTTTATGGTCCGCGTCACTGGGAGCATCATTGGCCCTCTTTATGTGCCTAAATGGCTGCCAACCGCCCGGCATGGAGAGGCTTAATTCGGGATATCAATGGAGCCGGCTTATCCTCTAAAAGGAGTCAGCCGCAGTAAAGTAAAGTAAGTATCTTTTCTTGGCACTGCCTACTATACTTTCAATATGTCTCTCAGCAGAAGCTGTACATTGAATAGTTATGCCTAAATCCTTAATTTCTTGCATAAGTTTAATCTCAAACACATCATTAATA
>JAQBSW010015202.1:0-10233 GCA_029291075.1 Eudiplozoon nipponicum | reverse complement strand
GCAAGTTGTCGATCAACTTACGTAGGCCGATCGACCAGACGGTTAATTACTCGAATGAGAGAACATTGCAACTTGAACGCCTGTTTTAAATCAAATGGTGAATACACGTCTGCTATTGCGCAACACATCATCGAAACAACGCACGTATGTTCTCCAGACGTAGCATTCAAAGTAATTATTAATGCAGAAACAAAAGGGAGCTAGCCACATACGAAGCCTTATGGATAAACAAATTGCAGCCAGATTTATGTAAGCAGAAGAAGCACGTACAAGCATTGAGCTTGAACTGGATGTGACGCACGCAATTTGATTGGTTTCTATTTTTCACACTCTCTCTATGTTTCACATATTTCTATCTTGTTTTGCTTTCCAATTTATATATAAAGATATGTTCATGAGTAGATATTTGAGAAGACCATGCGAAAGAAAATTTTCTTATATCTGATAAAATTTCTTTTGTTTTAAAATACAAAAAGGTACAAATGAATTTTATTAAAGCTCACTAAAGAATATATATATATATATATATATATATATATATTAGCTAACTATAACTGGAGTTTATAAAGTTATATATAACATCTGTTATGTAGGACAGACAACATACCATAATTATGCCTTCACATGAAGGAATCCATAGTTTTTGCAAATAACTTACATTTACTCGTAAAAATTCCACTCAGCACGGCACGCAATGACTCGATAGTTCGAGTATATCGCGTTGATCTACAACTTGAAAAGAATTACAAAGAAATCATACAATTTGATACAGAAGGTATTCAAATATATTAACTATAATTTTGGCACAAATAAAGCATATCATAAGATATCAAATACCATTAATCTAGTACATCATAATTGTATACGTAATCGGGTGCAGCCATAACACTGCGGACAAGTATCTAACATGCGACCATTTGGTTTGGTCATGCAATTTATCCACTCAAATCACCAAACCCGTTTTTATATGTAGTTTCCCGTACTTTAAAAAATTACTTTTGGCCAAACTTTGCTTCAAGAAAATATATGTTAGTAGCACTTTACACTCAATCCACACATCATGTCAACTAGAAAAATAAAAATTAATTGATGTATTGTGACATCATTGAATATATTCTATATTATTTCCAATGCTTTCAAATTTTATACGAGATATTAAGAATTAAGAAGAGAAAAAAATTTAATAACAGTGGATAATAGCCGGTTTATTTCAAGAATACTCTATAACCCTTTGCAACCTTTCAGTTATATATGTCCTGGGTTTTCGTTTGAAGAAATGGGTGGCAGCTAGTCTCATATGCCAATTTATTCCTATATTATGTTGGTGGAATTCTGCGGATTGATTTGTGAGTTCATATACATGTAAATGTGCGTTTAGGTGTCATTCTTATTATATTACAGGGTGTTGAGAGATGTATCGTTATTATATTATTGATAGACTGAGTTGTGTCCAAGTATTCGCTTTGTTGGCGATTACTTGTACGAATGTTTTCCCCAGTATGCAGTCCTTCGCTTCGACTTATTCTACAAGTTCATTCAGTCACCATGGTAACAGCACAGTGTGTGCGGATTGCAAAGTCGAACCCTCATACTGTTCTGACATTTCTGATACTATGAAGGGTGACATTGATGTCGTATGCACAGCTATTTTTATTTCATTGTGTTTCCAATCTAGTCTCATTTTTGTCGACGCTGGCATATTGGGTGTTCGGGCATGCCTTGTTTTTAGTAAATTGTTATTGTGTTGTGTGACACGTGACCAATCGAGTAAAATATCATGTTTAAGCAGGGTGCTCCTTGTTTCATTTACAGAGATATGTATATGTATAATAATTCGTCAAATCGGCTGGATGCCCCATTTTAAATATATGCTCGTAGATAGCCGACATTTCTGACGATGTTAGGCTTTTCTAAATTATATTCTGCGGTAAATTTTGCTAGATTCTGTTGATAAATTGCATTTTCGTACGTCCAATATATATAATGTGACAGATTTCGAAAAAAATTTAAAATTGACCATTGGCATACAATCACATGATTCCTTGAATGCTGAATATGATGTCAACTTTGGCACTAGGTAAATTCTTCATAGTGATTCAATTAAATCGCTGTGTAATTACTGAGGCCGGTAGGTTGCCACTGAATGAAAAGTTTAGGAAAAAATTCTAGAAGGTATGCTCTGAAGTACGGATCGGACGTGGCCTGATATTAACATCTATTAACCAATCCTTGTAGTTGTTCATTAGTAAAATTTCCTCAGGCTTCGCAGCTCTTCCTCTATCCTGTGTTCAGAGTAGAACTTCCCTGATTGGGTTTGTTGTTATATATATATATATATATATATATATATATATATATATATATATATATATATATATATATAATTATTTAGAAGTATGAAAACACACAGTAAATAGATGAAGAATACTTGATAGGATATGTGACAAGATCTTAGTAAAACTATTTCGCATAAGCTTAACCACATAGAAGCTTAAATGATATTTTAAATATACATGGTTCTAAATGAGTAAACGAAAGTTTTACGAGGTTGGATTATCACGCATGGATGAGTTGAAATTTGTATTGGCGAGCTATTAAATGTGTCTATTTATGACATTTGAGCATTCGTTCAGTGTCAGTTATTTGCCTATCTTGGCTAGGCATACCGTTTTCTGAAGAAAATTAGCACAATTATTTCTTGCGCATATGTTTTTGATTTAATGTTTATTTTGGTTCTGCATTATTCTAGAATGCGTGTTTTGCGATAATTGTACAGTTTCTGTTGCTTGCCGAGCAAGCAGTGTTTTTTTTTGCCTCGTGGAACACCTGTTTCTACCTTTTCTCATGCATTTACCTTTTTTGTATCCCCACTTGTTGCTAATGTTACATGCAGTGACATTTGAACAGATCGAGTTTTTTTTTTTGAATATACGTGCTGCTTTCCATTATTTGCAGCCTGTCAATCGCAATATTGTAACTTTTGAACATTCAGTAAGGTTTTTTGCTGTTTGATAAACAGTGCTTCAAAACTATTTAACACTTTCTTCTGACCTCGCTTTGTACCCTGTTTGGATTATATGATCAGCAATTATATACATATATATATATATATATATATATCGCTAGTATAAACTGATTTTTACATAAGATAGAAAAATATCTTTATCAACGAGAGCAATTCGTCGATAATAGACCATGGGGGTCCTGGAAATAAGTATGAAACCGGTCGAATTTATGAATTGTTTTCAATCTATCACAACAAGTTTATACATCTTAGTTTCGTCCCCAAAGACCTCGAACAAGAATGGCTATATGGGTTGTTATAATCGTATATTTCTAGCTTAACATGAAATTAGACCACTATCGAAGGTAATCTTTGAATAACATTTTTAGTTGCGTAGCGCAGTTCTATGCCAGTTTATTTTCTCAGTTGTCTATTGCGGGTCAAAAGACACCACTCATAGGTCGGTAAAATCTTGATTCCTTTACATTTCTTGGTTGCACAACTTGTCCTTTTCATTGATTGATGGGTTCTCACTGGTCCCGTCATTCTTAAGCCGTTCAAAAGTGGATTGTCCGGAAATTCTGTTGAACCAAGTTTTTCCGAATTTTTCCCGTGGGAGAAAATTTGCATATTTGAATAAATCATATTCCCTTCATTCATTTGCTAAGGTATCAGATATTGCGACGAGTAAAAATGGAACGGCGCTTAAATATAGTCGGCAAACTTGATTTTGAAAGCGACTTATAGCATTTATCATTAATTCTAAATTACTTTTATTAACATTTACAGCAAATTACACACGCGACTTTACAAAATAGCATTTTGCCGTTCCAGTTTAAGGCTTATGAACCTAATTAATTTCAAACATTGCCTCGAATTTTACAAGGTATTTAATAGAAATTAAATGTATTTGTAAGCTGAGCGATTACGGGCGCAACTCCATTGTTCTAATTTTGTTATTATGAGTTGCAAAATCACAATACCTCAAATGAATTTCAATGTTAGCACTTCTAACGTACCAATAATGTATTCCAGCTAAGACAAGACTCATACGGCTAAAATGGCAAAATCACTGCATACATAGGTCAATTCAAAAACATAAAAATGCAGCATGGATAATATTTTGCATATAAATATGAAAAAATAAACTAATAAAATAAATATTAGGCTTGACAAATTCAGTAACACAATGAGCAAAAGATATAATCCCTACGATGCATTTGTTAGAAGACGGCACCTAAATCTACTGTATAACTGTGCGGTAATAATGCAAACTGGGAAATATTTGGTTATTTGAGTTTCTCTTTTATTAAAAAACAACAGATGACTAAAATTTCTAGTCCGTTATATGGCATAGCTAAGACGCACTATGGGGAATCACGTTAGACCACCTGTACATTAATCGTAGCAAAGCACATTTTAAGTCGTACGTAAAACTTTCAGTCTCAACCAGAAGCAAACTTATTTATACATATTTTAAAAAAATACACACACTCATGCACAAACACAATTCATCGTTATAATTTTAGTCCATGTACAAATTTATTATATTTATCTAAGAAAAGTAAACAGGCAATTTGGTATTCCTCTTTTTAATTTC
Organism: Eudiplozoon nipponicum; assembly: GCA_029291075.1. Classification (NCBI taxonomy): domain Eukaryota; kingdom Metazoa; phylum Platyhelminthes; class Monogenea; order Mazocraeidea; family Diplozoidae; genus Eudiplozoon; species Eudiplozoon nipponicum. The sequence continues at coordinate 5,629 of JAQBSW010015202.1, read as the reverse complement.
TTGAGTTCAAAAACATTGGTTGGAGAATGATTTTTTTAAATAGCATGTTCCACATTTATGACGTATTGTTTCATTTGCCGGAAATGTGACCACATTGATTTACTTAAAACTCGACCAATCCACCTCACATAAAACTTACAGCTGCTTTTCCATTTTGCAAGTAGACGATAACGAACTATTACCTGGCAGAGAGCTGGGTCGCTGCATAGAATTTTAACAGTTGTCTCGTCGAAAATGCTATCAAAGTACCTGATTTAAAACACCGATTTTTTCCTCATTGCCTTTATAACGAACCAAACACTTCAAACAAGAGGAGTAATGTCGAAAAAATGATCACTTTAAACGATTTATACAACGATGCTAAGTATCCGAAAAATTCTTTGACAAAAGTAAGTATTACGCAGTTTCCATTACCCCTATATAACTGTCACATTAATGTACGATAAAGACTGCACAATTCATTACATTTCTTCGTATCAAAACAAAATTAGAGTCAGCATATAGAGAACTAAAATGCAAAGCCACTGTGGCGTGAAACAACTTCAAAATAATTCGCCATTAGATACTAGTAGGAACGATTATTATTATTAATAAATATTATTCAAAAGCACAATATTGTTCCTTCTCAAAAATATTATGAGGACGTAAACAACGCCAATTCTGTCAGCTGAGATGGGAATATTACCATCAAAAGAGAGAATACTAATACACATTCCATTTCCGCAATACCCTCATACACTCGAGCCGATCGACGTTATTTATTACATTTGGAGTATTCATCGTTGCATAATTCATATAAAATCATACAATGCATAAATTATTGGTTGGTATGATCAAGCCTATGTGCATTACGATATTCTACATGGCATATCAAGTAACAAGATCTAATAGGAACAAGTCACTATACAAAAGTTAGCATAAACAATGGATGAAATCAAACTGACGCATCTGTTGTTTGCTTAATGGCTACTCGTTAGTAAGAGCCAACACTATGACTGTAAGTCATATATATATATATATATATATATATATATATATGTACATATATATATATATATATATACGAGTAAAATTAGATATGCTACCCCTCACCTCTAGTAGACCTCGTATACATTTTACTTGGTCGGCAAGATACGGCTCCTAGTAATGTATGCTTACACCTTTATAGCAAAAAAATATCTAGCAAAAACTATTCTTGACTATCAGGTATTGAACAATCGTTTTAAAACAAATGATTTAAAGCTTCATTAAATAAAATTTGCCAGCTTGACATCAAGAATTATTATCACCACCAGCGCAGTCAATGATTGCTAAATTGATGTAAAACTTTTTATTAAAATTAAGAAATATAAAATAATTGAAATTATGTGGAGCATCGGGACGGTCCAAATAATAAATACAAACACCAATACGATAGCATTTAATAATTGATGTTTCAATGCCACATAACCACGAGAAAAAGAAAGAATACCAATAACGATTACTTTTTAAAGTAAAATTAAAAAGCTACTAATTTAGAACAAAAAATTGCAGAAGGAGAAGGATTTGTGAAAGAAAAAATTCTAGTTCAAATGGAGACATCTACTTAGGTATTGCCCAGATAAGAGCCAGCTTAAACTACACAGTAAAATCTACACGAAGTCAACTATAATGCGAGGCGACTTCAGCAATACACCTTCCTTGCGGTTTGCAATGGATTGCTGTATAAACGAAACCGAGTCACGCAATTGACTCTGCCCAGCGAATTAAAGAAATTTCTACAGATGATACTACTAAAAACGTGCACCAGAATCACTACTGAACTCGATTCGAGATGTATTGCGCATATTCTCCAACCTAGAACTATGATGCGCACGTGGATCACATCCTGGCAGTCGAGTGGGTCCTATACTACCAAATTTTGATGTAGCTGACTTCATCGATTTATGTCGTGTCAAAATATTACGAAAATCGGGCGCATGCTGAGAGATCTATGCTCGACTAGATAATCAAATTAAAGGTTTATGTAAAACGCGAACGAGCCTGCGTAATTCATGAAGCATTATGGCTCGAAATAGTCAAATAGTAGAAACCATATTATCACTGCCATTAAACTAAATCTTTTACCGTTGCTTTTCCAAGTGTTAAATAAATAAAATAAAATATGTTTCTACCCCGCAGAATTAATATTGAAAAAATCCATAGCTGAGATATGTGAAAAGTAAAGAACGTAAAAATTTATCTCGAAAGATGAGAACATATACAACAATTTAAATAAATGAGGAAAAAACAAGCAAAAAAGAAAACCAGCAAAAGAAATCGATAAATCAACTTTCTCAAATCGTTTTATAGGACGATCTATGGATGTGCGTAGAATCACGTTGTCGATAGGAGTTCATTGCTCAATACGTCTACACTAGTTACATTATGTGATACAATAATGAAGACAAACGTACATACACAAAGTGGAATCCAAAATTCAAAACTTGTTTCAAGAGGAGTTCACTTACTAAACATCCGCAAAATCGTTGGAGCGAAGAAACTTTAGTCGATCTATGTAATTTGCTTTCAATTTCAAGCCCAGCGCAAACATATCCTTGTAACCTCGAGTAGTAAGATCACCGGCTCTTGCGCCATCCTATAACGAGAAGGTAAAGTAGTAAGAACAACTAAAATATTATAAAAACCTTAAGCAATACTATTTATGAAACAATAATAAATAGATAATGCATTGATAGTAGAAGGAAACAAAAATATTGATCGTTCAACGATGTTCACCTTCATTCATCAAGGTGCATCTTCTTTTTATTATGGTAGTAACTACGCCGTTCAAAAGGCTAGTTACGACAAGGTGTGGTCAGCACTGAATGTAGAAAATTTTGTTTTATGCATTTCTATTGTGCACAGCCTAAATGAGACAAATTTACAAAGACAATCGATATATTTTGAAAAGAAGCAGTCAACTATTTTCGCTTTAATATCTCACCAGTAATGAGTGACAGTTCTTTACAAGTCAAAAAATAACCACAAGCATTATTTTGTGGTAATACGCCAATGAAGCATTTGTTTGCAATCGTTGACGTGAAAGATGATCAAATCAGTTACTAATGAGTTTGACAAATGAAAATATTAGAAAATTGGCAACAATATTGATTTATTTTGTGATCGTTAATAGCTCCATCTACTAATGTTTGAAAGTATAGAAATAGATCAGTCAGAACGAGGTTGCCACAATTGCTCTTTAACCGCGTTGAGATTGCACTGTGTTATCATAGACATGCCGATAATCCCAGAAAAAACAGGATAGAAACAGCATCTATGATAAAACAATTACCAATGGACATAATATATACGCGGCGGGAGAACAGTCGATGGGCACACTGTGGTTTGTAGATCTACAATATCAAGTAAACATCCATTTCCAAGAAAGATACGCATGTCGCCGTAAAAATGAAGTGTTCAATAACCGTTACGTAATAATGTTACAAAAACAGGAAAGTAATAATATGATACGTTTGATTGATGGCGTGTATTAACTATATATATATATATATATATATATATATATATATATATATATATATATATATATATATTTGTTTGTGTGCAAGTAATAACTTGCACCTATTTATGTGTGCGCGTGTGGCTTCATCAGAATTTTCGGCTGTCTTCATCAATATATATTTATATGTATATATATATATATCATTAGGAAGAAAAAACACATTATTAAAATGTGGATAATGGCCATTTATTTTAAGTTTCCTAAACTTCGCTCTACATTCTTTCATTTATATATATCTTGGGTTTTCATTTGATCATATGTGTGGTAACTAGTCTGACTCGGTTTTATTTCTATTTCGTGTTTGGCCTGATTAGTATGTGTATATGCGTATGCCTGTTTGCATGTAAATGTCTGCTGCTGTATTGAAAAATGATGTCTGACATCTGGTCATTCTTGTATTGATGGATTGAGAATTTAATTTTTACATTTTTGGCTGTTACGTGCACGAATGCTATTTTCCCGAGTGGTGTCTTTCGTTTAGCCTTGTTCCTCAATTTTGTTCTGTCCACTTGGGAGCAACGCAGGGTTTGAGGATTGCAGTGTTGAATGTTCATATTGTTTTGAAATTTCTGCCACTGTTAGAGGGTTGTGATACCCTATGTGCAGCTGTTTTCTTCTAAAGTTTTTTGCCAATCAAATCAAATGTTTTTTCCTTCAAGTTTAGAGGGAGTTTTGCCTATCTAGATGCTAGTAAATTGTTGTTGGGTTTTGCGATTGGTGCAAGTCGATAAGAATACTGTAATGATCAAACTTCAATGTTTAGCTGTGTTTGATGTTTGGGCAAAGAGATCTATATATATATATATATATATATATATATATATATATATATATATACATATATATATATATATATATATATATATACAATAAAATTTTGATTTTGATTTGTGTAGAATTGACAAATTGTACAAATTTACTGGGTGCCCTGTGTCCAATATATGATCGGAAATAACTGATATTCCAGACGGTGACAATCCTTTTTAATCTATTTCTGCTGTGTATGTTGCCGCATTCGGTTGATCAATTTCTTCTTTGTACGTCCGATAAATATGCTACCGCACATACATTAGGCTGTGAATGATTTGGAGAGGATTGGCAACTAGTCTTTGACATCCAAACTCATGACTCACTGTGCACTATATGTGATAACTTTTAAACTGGAAAACTTTTGCTTAGTAATTATATTTAACCGCCGTAAATTTTTGAGGCCGGTACGTCGCCTTAAATGGAAAATTTAGGAAAACATTCTTGATGGTATCTTCTATAGTGCGTGGTCTGATTTTGGTATCAATCATTAGCAAAATTTTCATCGATCTTCAGTTCAGAGCAAATCTTCCTGATTCTGTTTGCTAGGTTGTTAACTAAGTTTCATTTGAGATTTCCACACACCGTTGTTGTGGTGAATTTATTGCCCAGTTAAGTGGATCTTCTATGTATGGCCAGTGTCAAATCACAATTTTCTTCTTGAGTGGGTTGGATGTCCAAGCAGGGTAAACTATTGTCTTTTTCTACCTCGAGAGTGAATGTGATGTCCGAATCGGCTCCATTGGCTTACTTGAGGATTTCGGATGGGTTTGCTGCATCTGGGATGACTAATAATATATTATCTACATGCATTTTGCAGTGTGCGCTGGTCAATTATACATTTTAGGCTAATTTCTTCAAGACGATTCATGTATGCATTTGCCAGGATGGGTGCAATACAGCTTACTATAGCTACACCATTGATCTGAAGGTAATATTTCCCTCCAAATGTAAGGAGCTCCTCCGATGCGGCCCATTATGGCAATGATCAATACACCACAAAATAAACCAGCTAAGTTTCTCTGAAAACTACTTCAAACATTACGAAATATCATAAACACAAACAACATAAAAGAATCTTTCGAGCTAGTAGATGAAATGAAGGGGAAAAACATCCTACAGAATAAAATGCTCTCGCTTGACGTCTCATCCTTGTTTATGAACATTCCACTGGAAAATACGATGATCTTATGTGACTTTATTACAAATGAGTTTCAAGATTTTCCAAAAGACACCAATGATATCAAAAACATCAAATTAGCATGTACAAAAACGTGC
>JAQBSW010015201.1:0-10233 GCA_029291075.1 Eudiplozoon nipponicum | reverse complement strand
TGAAATTTTATGTTAAGTTGGAATAAATTAGCGTGTAGAATGTGGCCGCGTGGCGCAATGGATAACGCGTCGGCCTACGGAGCCGAAGATTCCAGGTTCGAATCCTGGCGCGGTCGAAATTTTGTAGAAAGTTTTGCACGTCGCTTGCTTTCATTATTTGTCGTTTCAATGTCTAAAAATGCATATTCCAGTTTCTGACCAAAGAAACTGATGCATGGTCACGCTTACTATTGTTCTCGAGCTAGTAAACATAACGGAACCTGCACTGTTACACTAATCTTGTAGTATATTCATATCCTCATTGTATTTACAAAATGAATTCATTCCCAATATGAAAAGTGCGATAAAACCAGTTCTATTGTAGACATGCTATCCATAGTGTTATTTTATCCCACCTTAAATGATCTGGGGTCCAGGATGGGGATGGAATAAATTCTAATTCAGCATCAACATGTGTCATAATGAGTTCCTCAAAATTTCTCCAATAAAAATTATCATCATTTTGCGCATTAGAATAATATAACACATCTCATCTCTCTATATAGTTTGAAGAATTTGTAGAGTCAAATAATTATCGCTTATATGGTCTGCTATTATTTTGTGACTTTATTTAATGCACGAATATTTCAACTAGTTAATCGTAGAATGTCGTCCAATTACATATATTTCGTGATAGCAATATGAAATTTTATGTTAAGTTGGAATAAATTAGCGTGTAGAATGTGGCCGCGTGGCGCAATGGATAACGCGTCGGCCTACGGAGCCGAAGATTCCAGGTTCGAATCCTGGCGCGGTCGAAATTTTGTAGAAAGTTTTGCACGTCGCTTGCTTTCATTATTTGTCGTTTCAATGTCTAAAAATGCATATTCCAGTTTCTGACCAAAGAAACTGATGCATGGTCACGCTTACTATTGTTCTCGAGCTAGTAAACATAACGGAACCTGCACTGTTACACTAATCTTGTAGTATATTCATATCCTCATTGTATTTACAAAATGAATTCATTCCCAATATGAAAAGTGCGATAAAACCAGTTCTATTGTAGACATGCTATCCATAGTGTTATTTTATCCCACCTTAAATGATCTGGGGTCCAGGATGGGGATGGAATAAATTCTAATTCAGCATCAACATGTGTCATAATGAGTTCCTCAAAATTTCTCCTATAAAATTATCATCATTTTGCGCATTAGAATAATATAACACATCTCATCTCTATATATAATTTGAAGAATTTGTAGAGTCAAATAATTATCGCTTATATGGTCTGCTATTATTTTGTGACTTTATTTAATGCACGAATATTTCAACTAGTTAATCGTAGAATGTCGTCCAATTACATATATTTCGTGATAGCAATATGAAATTTTATGTTAAGTTGGAATAAATTAGCGTGTAGAATGTGGCCGCGTGGCGCAATGGATAACGCGTCGGCCTACGGAGCCGAAGATTCCAGGTTCGAATCCTGGCGCGGTCGCAATTTTGTAGAAAGTTTTGCACGTCGCTTGCTTTCATTATTTGTCGTTTCAATGTCTAAAAATGCATATTCCAGTTTCTGACCAAAGAAACTGATGCATGGTCACGCTTACTATTGTTCTCGAGCTAGTAAACATAACGGAACCTGCACTGTTACACTAATCTTGTAGTATATTCATATCCTCATTGTATTTACAAAATGAATTCATTCCCAATATGAAAAGTGCGATAAAACCAGTTCTATTGTAGACATGCTATCCATAGTGTTATTTTATCCCACCTTAAATGATCTCGGGTCCAGGATGGGGATGGAATAAATTCTAATTCAGCATCAACATGTGTCATAATGAGTTCCTCAAAATTTCTCCTATAAAATTATCATCATTTTGCGCATTAGAATAATATAACACATCTCATCTCTATATATAATTTGAAGAATTTGTAGAGTCAAATAATTATCGCTTATATGGTCTGCTATTATTTTGTGACTTTATTTAATGCACGAATATTTCAACTAGTTAATCGTAGAATGTCGTCCAATTACATATATTTCGTGATAGCAATATGAAATTTTATGTTAAGTTGGAATAAATTAGCGTGTAGAATGTGGCCGCGTGGCGCAATGGATAACGCGTCGGCCTACGGAGCCGAAGATTCCAGGTTCGAATCCTGGCGCGGTCGCAATTTTGTAGAAAGTTTTGCACGTCGCTTGCTTTCATTATTTGTCGTTTCAATGTCTAAAAATGCATATTCCAGTTTCTGACCAAAGAAACTGATGCATGGTCACGCTTACTATTGTTCTCGAGCTAGTAAACATAACGGAACCTGCACTGTTACACTAATCTTGTAGTATATTCATATCCTCATTGTATTTACAAAATGAATTCATTCCCAATATGAAAAGTGCGATAAAACCAGTTCTATTGTAGACATGCTATCCATAGTGTTATTTTATCCCACCTTAAATGATCTGGGGTCCAGGATGGGGATGGAATAAATTCTAATTCAGCATCAACATGTGTCATAATGAGTTCCTCAAAATTTCTCCTATAAAATTATCATCATTTTGCGCATTAGAATAATATAACACATCTCATCTCTATATATAATTTGAAGAATTTGTAGAGTCAAATAATTATCGCTTATATGGTCTGCTATTATTTTGTGACTTTATTTAATGCACGAATATTTCAACTAGTTAATCGTAGAATGTCGTCCAATTACATATATTTCGTGATAGCAATATGAAATTTTATGTTAAGTTGGAATAAATTAGCGTGTAGAATGTGGCCGCGTGGCGCAATGGATAACGCGTCGGCCTACGGAGCCGAAGATTCCAGGTTCGAATCCTGGCGCGGTCGAATTTTGTAGAAAGTTTTGCACGTCGCTTGCTTTCATTATTTGTCGTTTCAATGTCTAAAAATGCATATTCCAGTTTCTGACCAAAGAAACTGATGCATGGTCACGCTTACTATTGTTCTCGAGCTAGTAAACATAACGGAACCTGCACTGTTACACTAATCTTGTAGTATATTCATATCCTCATTGTATTTACAAAATGAATTCATTCCCAATATGAAAAGTGCGATAAAACCAGTTCTATTGTAGACATGCTATCCATAGTGTTATTTTATCCCACCTTAAATGATCTCGGGTCCAGGATGGGGATGGAATAAATTCTAATTCAGCATCAACATGTGTCATAATGAGTTCCTCAAAATTTCTCCTATAAAATTATCATCATTTTGCGCATTAGAATAATATAACACATCTCATCTCTATATATAATTTGAAGAATTTGTAGAGTCAAATAATTATCGCTTATATGGTCTGCTATTATTTTGTGACTTTATTTAATGCACGAATATTTCAACTAGTTAATCGTAGAATGTCGTCCAATTACATATATTTCGTGATAGCAATATGAAATTTTATGTTAAGTTGGAATAAATTAGCGTGTAGAATGTGGCCGCGTGGCGCAATGGATAACGCGTCGGCCTACGGAGCCGAAGATTCCAGGTTCGAATCCTGGCGCGGTCGAATTTTGTAGAAAGTTTTGCACGTCGCTTGCTTTCATTATTTGTCGTTTCAATGTCTAAAAATGCATATTCCAGTTTCTGACCAAAGAAACTGATGCATGGTCACGCTTACTATTGTTCTCGAGCTAGTAAACATAACGGAACCTGCACTGTTACACTAATCTTGTAGTATATTCATATCCTCATTGTATTTACAAAATGAATTCATTCCCAATATGAAAAGTGCGATAAAACCAGTTCTATTGTAGACATGCTATCCATAGTGTTATTTTATCCCACCTTAAATGATCTGGGGTCCAGGATGGGGATGGAATAAATTCTAATTCAGCATCAACATGTGTCATAATGAGTTCCTCAAAATTTCTCCTATAAAATTATCATCATTTTGCGCATTAGAATAATATAACACATCTCATCTCTATATATAATTTGAAGAATTTGTAGAGTCAAATAATTATCGCTTATATGGTCTGCTATTATTTTGTGACTTTATTTAATGCACGAATATTTCAACTAGTTAATCGTAGAATGTCGTCCAATTACATATATTTCGTGATAGCAATATGAAATTTTATGTTAAGTTGGAATAAATTAGCGTGTAGAATGTGGCCGCGTGGCGCAATGGATAACGCGTCGGCCTACGGAGCCGAAGATTCCAGGTTCGAATCCTGGCGCGGTCGATATTTTGTAGAAAGTTTTGCACGTTGCTTGCTTTCATTATTTGTCGTTTCAATGTCTAAAAATGCATATTCCAGTTTCTGACCAAAGAAACTGATGCATGGTCACGCTTACTATTGTTCTCGAGCTAGTAAACATAACGGAACCTGCACTGTTACACTAATCTTGTAGTATATTCATATCCTCATTGTATTTACAAAATGAATTCATTCCCAATATGAAAAGTGCGATAAAACCAGTTCTATTGTAGACATGCTATCCATAGTGTTATTTTATCCCACCTTAAATGATCTGGGGTCCAGGATGGGGATGGAATAAATTCTAATTCAGCATCAACATGTGTCATAATGAGTTCCTCAAAATTTCTCCTATAAAATTATCATCATTTTGCGCATTAGAATAATATAACACATCTCATCTCTATATATAATTTGAAGAATTTGTAGAGTCAAATAATTATCGCTTATATGGTCTGCTATTATTTTGTGACTTTATTTAATGCACGAATATTTCAACTAGTTAATCGTAGAATGTCGTCCAATTACATATATTTCGTGATAGCAATATGAAATTTTATGTTAAGTTGGAATAAATTAGCGTGTAGAATGTGGCCGCGTGGCGCAATGGATAACGCGTCGGCCTACGGAGCCGAAGATTCCAGGTTCGAATCCTGGCGCGGTCGCAATTTTGTAGAAAGTTTTGCACGTCGCTTGCTTTCATTATTTGTCGTTTCAATGTCTAAAAATGCATATTCCAGTTTCTGACCAAAGAAACTGATGCATGGTCACGCTTACTATTGTTCTCGAGCTAGTAAACATAACGGAACCTGCACTGTTACACTAATCTTGTAGTATATTCATATCCTCATTGTATTTACAAAATGAATTCATTCCCAATATGAAAAGTGCGATAAAACCAGTTCTATTGTAGACATGCTATCCATAGTGTTATTTTATCCCACCTTAAATGATCTGGGGTCCAGGATGGGGATGGAATAAATTCTAATTCAGCATCAACATGTGTCATAATGAGTTCCTCAAAATTTCTCCTATAAAATTATCATCATTTTGCGCATTAGAATAATATAACACATCTCATCTCTATATATAATTTGAAGAATTTGTAGAGTCAAATAATTATCGCTTATATGGTCTGCTATTATTTTGTGACTTTATTTAATGCACGAATATTTCAACTAGTTAATCGTAGAATGTCGTCCAATTACATATATTTCGTGATAGCAATATGAAATTTTATGTTAAGTTGGAATAAATTAGCGTGTAGAATGTGGCCGCGTGGCGCAATGGATAACGCGTCGGCCTACGGAGCCGAAGATTCCAGGTTCGAATCCTGGCGCGGTCGCAATTTTGTAGAAAGTTTTGCACGTCGCTTGCTTTCATTATTTGTCGTTTCAATGTCTAAAAATGCATATTCCAGTTTCTGACCAAAGAAACTGATGCATGGTCACGCTTACTATTGTTCTCGAGCTAGTAAACATAACGGAACCTGCACTGTTACACTAATCTTGTAGTATATTCATATCCTCATTGTATTTACAAAATGAATTCATTCCCAATATGAAAAGTGCGATAAAACCAGTTCTATTGTAGACATGCTATCCATAGTGTTATTTTATCCCACCTTAAATGATCTCGGGTCCAGGATGGGGATGGAATAAATTCTAATTCAGCATCAACATGTGTCATAATGAGTTCCTCAAAATTTCTCCTATAAAATTATCATCATTTTGCGCATTAGAATAATATAACACATCTCATCTCTATATATAATTTGAAGAATTTGTAGAGTCAAATAATTATCGCTTATATGGTCTGCTATTATTTTGTGACTTTATTTAATGCACGAATATTTCAACTAGTTAATCGTAGAATGTCGTCCAATTACATATATTTCGTGATAGCAATATGAAATTTTATGTTAAGTTGGAATAAATTAGCGTGTAGAATGTGGCCGCGTGGCGCAATGGATAACGCGTCGGCCTACGGAGCCGAAGATTCCAGGTTCGAATCCTGGCGCGGTCGCAATTTTGTAGAAAGTTTTGCACGTCGCTTGCTTTCATTATTTGTCGTTTCAATGTCTAAAAATGCATATTCCAGTTTCTGACCAAAGAAACTGATGCATGGTCACGCTTACTATTGTTCTCGAGCTAGTAAACATAACGGAACCTGCACTGTTACACTAATCTTGTAGTATATTCATATCCTCATTGTATTTACAAAATGAATTCATTCCCAATATGAAAAGTGCGATAAAACCAGTTCTATTGTAGACATGCTATCCATAGTGTTATTTTATCCCACCTTAAATGATCTGGGGTCCAGGATGGGGATGGAATAAATTCTAATTCAGCATCAACATGTGTCATAATGAGTTCCTCAAAATTTCTCCTATAAAATTATCATCATTTTGCGCATTAGAATAATATAACACATCTCATCTCTATATATAATTTGAAGAATTTGTAGAGTCAAATAATTATCGCTTATATGGTCTGCTATTATTTTGTGACTTTATTTAATGCACGAATATTTCAACTAGTTAATCGTAGAATGTCGTCCAATTACATATATTTCGTGATAGCAATATGAAATTTTATGTTAAGTTGGAATAAATTAGCGTGTAGAATGTGGCCGCGTGGCGCAATGGATAACGCGTCGGCCTACGGAGCCGAAGATTCCAGGTTCGAATCCTGGCGCGGTCGCAATTTTGTAGAAAGTTTTGCACGTCGCTTGCTTTCATTATTTGTCGTTTCAATGTCTAAAAATGCATATTCCAGTTTCTGACCAAAGAAACTGATGCATGGTCACGCTTACTATTGTTCTCGAGCTAGTAAACATAACGGAACCTGCACTGTTACACTAATCTTGTAGTATATTCATATCCTCATTGTATTTACAAAATGAATTCATTCCCAATATGAAAAGTGCGATAAAACCAGTTCTATTGTAGACATGCTATCCATAGTGTTATTTTATCCCACCTTAAATGATCTGGGGTCCAGGATGGGGATGGAATAAATTCTAATTCAGCATCAACATGTGTCATAATGAGTTCCTCAAAATTTCTCCTATAAAATTATCATCATTTTGCGCATTAGAATAATATAACACATCTCATCTCTATATATAATTTGAAGAATTTGTAGAGTCAAATAATTATCGCTTATATGGTCTGCTATTATTTTGTGACTTTATTTAATGCACGAATATTTCAACTAGTTAATCGTAGAATGTCGTCCAATTACATATATTTCGTGATAGCAATATGAAATTTTATGTTAAGTTGGAATAAATTAGCGTGTAGAATGTGGCCGCGTGGCGCAATGGATAACGCGTCGGCCTACGGAGCCGAAGATTCCAGGTTCGAATCCTGGCGCGGTCGCAATTTTGTAGAAAGTTTTGCACGTCGCTTGCTTTCATTATTTGTCGTTTCAATGTCTAAAAATGCATATTCCAGTTTCTGACCAAAGAAACTGATGCATGGTCACGCTTACTATTGTTCTCGAGCTAGTAAACATAACGGAACCTGCACTGTTACACTAATCTTGTAGTATATTCATATCCTCATTGTATTTACAAAATGAATTCATTCCCAATATGAAAAGTGCGATAAAACCAGTTCTATTGTAGACATGCTATCCATAGTGTTATTTTATCCCACCTTAAATGATCTCGGGTCCAGGATGGGGATGGAATAAATTCTAATTCAGCATCAACATGTGTCATAATGAGTTCCTCAAAATTTCTCCTATAAAATTATCATCATTTTGCGCATTAGAATAATATAACACATCTCATCTCTATATATAATTTGAAGAATTTGTAGAGTCAAATAATTATCGCTTATATGGTCTGCTATTATTTTGTGACTTTATTTAATGCACGAATATTTCAACTAGTTAATCGTAGAATGTCGTCCAATTACATATATTTCGTGATAGCAATATGAAATTTTATGTTAAGTTGGAATAAATTAGCGTGTACAATGTGGCCGCGTGGCGCAATGGATAACGCGTCGGCCTACGGAGCCGAAGATTCCAGGTTCGAATCCTGGCGCGGTCGACATTTTGTAGAAAGTTTTGCACGTTGCTTGCTTTCATTATTTGTCGTTTCAATGTCTAAAAATGCATATTCCAGTTTCTGACCAAAGAAACTGATGCATGGTCACGCTTACTATTGTTCTCGAGCTAGTAAACATAACGGAACCTGCACTGTTACACTAATCTTGTAGTATATTCATATCCTCATTGTATTTACAAAATGAATTCATTCCCAATATGAAAAGTGCGATAAAACCAGTTCTATTGTAGACATGCTATCCATAGTGTTATTTTATCCCACCTTAAATGATCTCGGGTCCAGGATGGGGATGGAATAAATTCTAATTCAGCATCAACATGTGTCATAATGAGTTCCTCAAAATTTCTCCTATAAAATTATCATCATTTTGCGCATTAGAATAATATAACACATCTCATCTCTATATATAATTTGAAGAATTTGTAGAGTCAAATAATTATCGCTTATATGGTCTGCTATTATTTTGTGACTTTATTTAATGCACGAATATTTCAACTAGTTAATCGTAGAATGTCGTCCAATTACATATATTTCGTGATAGCAATATGAAATTTTATGTTAAGTTGGAATAAATTAGCGTGTAGAATGTGGCCGCGTGGCGCAATGGATAACGCGTCGGCCTACGGAGCCGAAGATTCCAGGTTCGAATCCTGGCGCGGTCGCAATTTTGTAGAAAGTTTTGCACGTTGCTTGCTTTCATTATTTGTCGTTTCAATGTCTAAAAATGCATATTCCAGTTTCTGACCAAAGAAACTGATGCATGGTCACGCTTACTATTGTTCTCGAGCTAGTAAACATAACGGAACCTGCACTGTTACACTAATCTTGTAGTATATTCATATCCTCATTGTATTTACAAAATGAATTCATTCCCAATATGAAAAGTGCGATAAAACCAGTTCTATTGTAGACATGCTATCCATAGTGTTATTTTATCCCACCTTAAATGATCTCGGGTCCAGGATGGGGATGGAATAAATTCTAATTCAGCATCAACATGTGTCATAATGAGTTCCTCAAAATTTCTCCTATAAAATTATCATCATTTTGCGCATTAGAATAATATAACACATCTCATCTCTATATATAATTTGAAGAATTTGTAGAGTCAAATAATTATCGCTTATATGGTCTGCTATTATTTTGTGACTTTATTTAATGCACGAATATTTCAACTAGTTAATCGTAGAATGTCGTCCAATTACATATATTTCGTGATAGCAATATGAAATTTTATGTTAAGTTGGAATAAATTAGCGTGTAGAATGTGGCCGCGTGGCGCAATGGATAACGCGTCGGCCTACGGAGCCGAAGATTCCAGGTTCGAATCCTGGCGCGGTCGAATTTTGTAGAAAGTTTTGCACGTTGCTTGCTTTCATTATTTGTCGTTTCAATGTCTAAAAATGCATATTCCAGTTTCTGACCAAAGAAACTGATGCATGGTCACGCTTACTATTGTTCTCGAGCTAGTAAACATAACGGAACCTGCACTGTTACACTAATCTTGTAGTATATTCATATCCTCATTGTATTTACAAAATGAATTCATTCCCAATATGAAAAGTGCGATAAAACCAGTTCTATTGTAGACATGCTATCCATAGTGTTATTTTATCCCACCTTAAATGATCTCGGGTCCAGGATGGGGATGGAATAAATTCTAATTCAGCATCAACATGTGTCATAATGAGTTCCTCAAAATTTCTCCTATAAAATTATCATCATTTTGCGCATTAGAATAATATAACACATCTCATCTCTATATATAATTTGAAGAATTTGTAGAGTCAAATAATTATCGCTTATATGGTCTGCTATTATTTTGTGACTTTATTTAATGCACGAATATTTCAACTAGTTAATCGTAGAATGTCGTCCAATTACATATATTTCGTGATAGCAATATGAAATTTTATGTTAAGTTGGAATAAATTAGCGTG
>JAQBSW010015200.1:0-10234 GCA_029291075.1 Eudiplozoon nipponicum | reverse complement strand
ATCTCATGCCAAGAATTTATGAAATGTCCTCTCACACTTATCCAACCACGGACTCAAGATAAGTTGTGACAACTACATTCGTAAATTTCCTTTGGCATTGTATTACACCAAAAGTTATTCACCCTATGCCGTTGAAAGCAAATTCAATCAGTTATATTAAGTCATTATAGATTGTAAGTGAGCTGCAGAAAATTTTGGGAATCCTAAACTACTATCGTAAGTTACAAACCGGCCTATCAAGAAAACTATATCCGTTGTGTAGGCACCTGCGGAAACGAAAAGGACTTGGTCATCTGAAGACGAGGAATTACTTCGACACTCCATCAACTCTTTACAAAATGATAAAATGATAACGCATCCGGATTTTCAACGATCATTTCTACTCGCTACAAATGCTTTTGAGTACGCTATTAGGGCTACAATGGAACAAAATATCAACGGATTTCAGAAGCCTAGTAGATTTTACCCGCGCACCCCTTAACCAGTAGAAACAAGATACGATAGTTTCGGTCGAGAACTCGTCGCCATTCACGACGCAGTGCGCGAAATTATCAATATCATTATCAGCAGAAGACTTTTTGTATTTACAGATTGAGCAACTTCAGTGAGCGTACATTGAAACGCGACTTCAAGTGTCGCACATACACTGCCAGAGTAGAAAGACAGCTGGCACGTCTGAGCGAATGGCAATTCGACATCTTTTATGATAAGAAGAAGTAAATGTTCATTGCAGACACACGTTCTAGGACAGAAATCTCGTTATGACCATCTTCGTTGTCGCCGTTCACAGAAAACTACATAACTCTCAGTGAACTTGCACTAATGCCATCCCTCCTGCAAACAGAGCAGCGCGGTGACACCCACATTCAAAGATCAGTAGCCCATTACGCCTCCAAGTTCATATGCCGTCACTGGGGAGGTTTGTCCATTGTTTATTTCAAGGTTACGCAGCCCAACCATTCAGTTCTGCCAACTAGCCTTCAGAGAAAAACATTTCGCCTCAATTCACTTAACGTCTCATCCAGGAAGCAAGACGACAGTCAGACTTCTTACAGATCGTTCCTGGGGTCACAGGCCCAAGCAGTACGCTAAACGATGGGTCTCCGAGTGTGTCATTTGCCAAAACGTCTAGGTCATACGGCACACTCGTTCTAAGTTGTAGCATTTCCAAACCACTTCACGCCTAACCATCGACCACATCGACATAGTTCATCTGACGAAGGCTCAAGATTTTGGCTACCTTTCAACTATGATTGATAGATTTACACGATGGCCTGCGGCTTTACCTCTTGGCGGCATTTATGCAAACAAAGTCACTAACGGTTTTCTCTCTGTATGGATAGCCCATTTTTGTGTTCCCAAGGGGGTAATCACTCATAGAAGCACTTGCCTTTCATCGGTTCGTTTCAAAACAACCCTGTAGTGCATGGGATGCACCGACGACTGACTACCATTCCCAATCTAACGGTATGGTAGAAAGAATGCATAGGGAACTCAAAGCCGCTTTAGAATCCTTGTCCATTTATTGCAAATGGGTAAATAAACTACCTTTATTTCTACTTGCCATGCGTTCCCGTACTCCTGATTCTATTAAAACGTCTACGCCAGAAATATTTTATAGTATGGATCTACGCCTGCCTAGTCAGCTCCCTCATCTACTACCCGCAAAGGATGATCCACAATTCGAAGCTTCCCGCCTTCCACTTCATTTTGGTAACATGTCGGAACAGCAGCTGAAACATACGCCTCGTCCAGTCTTTGTTCACACGCAGCTTCACAGCTGCAAGAAAATACTTGTTCGTATCGATGCTGCTGTTGCACCGCTACAACCAAATTACATTAATTTTGCGTTATTCTACGTGTTAAATGTTTAATTTTTATGCGCGCTACGTGCACCCTATGTCACGCGATGTGACCTCTATGGATCCATATAATTCATATAAAAATTTCACACTCAATTGTCTCACGTGGTATAACCACCTGTTCAGGGCTAACAATTTTGTATCATTTTTGATCTGTTCCTCGGTATTATTCTATCTGTGCGGCAATGTTTGAGTATACTTTCGTCGTTTACATTTAGTTAGAAAAGAGTTGGGCCCCGCGAGTGTCGTCGATGAGTGAGAGATTAGGGGGTCTGTAGACAACACAGGTAGATATGCTTTGGTTATGGATTAGTAGCTGAAACGAGAAAAATTCCAATCCTTGAGTGTTCGATGTCGATAAGCGTTTGGGCATAAAGAGGGATCGGACATAGGCGGCTAGACCACCCCCGCGACCGACAGTTCTGTCGCTACGAAGGAACGTGTATCCGTGAATGAGGAAGAGATCATCACAGTGGATGGAAGGGGACAGCCAGGTCTCAACAAGAAAGCAAATGTCTATCTCGTTAGAGGATAGAAAAGCTCGTAGATGATTGATTTTTGGCGTAAGTGATCTGCAATTGATGAGAATTGCGGAGAGTGCTCTGAGAGAGGGATGGTTAGATCGGGGAGGAGAAGCGTGCGGGGGCTTTCCGCTGGCGGGCGGGACGAGATCTAGGGCTGATGAGGGTGACTGACCGCTCATTGACAAGGATGGAGTGGTCAGCATCGATGTGGATTTCTTTTGTCCCTCGTTTGTCAGGTGGGTGAGGTAGTTGGAGGGTTTGAAAGCAACAGGGGAGGCGAGAAGTCTGGGCTCGAGGGGGCACTCTGAAGCTGCGATGATGGGGAGAGCGGGGACAGTGACTGATCAGGAGCTGAGACGCTGCAGTCCTGGGTGGGGTCGATAATGGTTTCAATAGCGGGAGTTGAGGTTGTTGGGGCTGGGTCAAAGTCCCGAATTGCCTTGGCAGACCTACGTTTGTTCGGTCTCCGGGTGGTGGCATCCGTCCCAGGAATAGCTTGTCGTGGAGATGTGGACCTTGCGGACGAACTTGGGAGAGAGGTTTCGTTGTTAGGAGGCTTGGCGCGGCGTGGTCGGCCTCGGCGACGTGGTAGAGCTTGAGACTGAGAGGGAGGGCTGGTTGCGGAGTAAGGGCTAAAAGTGAGAGGGAGGCCTTCAAATCGGGAGGGAGTCAGCAGGGGTGGTCTGGAGGAAGGTGCATCACCGAGGATACCGCCGTGAACAGAGCGGCTTTTCTTTGGATTGCTCCAGCCCGGAAAGGCGCGATGAGCTGGAGGTGGGGGGGTGGTGTCGGGTTGATGTGTTTGGGCTTTCTCTAGGGTCCTCTGTAGTAGCGTATGATCTCGCTTTAGTTTGACTTTCCCGGATGCTAAAGTGGGCGAGTGCAATTTGAGGTGACGAAGCTCATCGTCAGATAGTCTTTTATGTGAGGAGAGAATAAATGCTTGACCCTTACCCGAAGAGATCTCTTTAAGGTGGCTAAAGTTGTCTCCTATTTGGCTGATCATATCAGAGGCCAGAGCATCCTTTGAGAGAGGAGAGAGCGGGGACCATAAAAAGATGTTTCTCTTGTTTTGATTTCTCAGGGCAACCTCCCTGGCTACCCCATTCAGAAACGCATCAGCTTGACGCAACAAATGGGGTTGAAAAGTGGATAATGAATGGTTGCCTGTCAGGGCTCCAATTAATCCTGAGATGTCCGCCATTTGCTGTTGGAGGTCAGTGATGTTAGAGATAAACTTTTGGGTGATGAACGGGGAGATGGGGGCTTGCGACGAGAGCTGGTTCATGGTGGAGTGAGATAGAAGAGCAGAAATATTGATGAGAGGAAAAAAATCCCGAGAATCTGAAATTAAAAACAAAATAAAACCCGATATCCTTCGAAATTAGAGAAAGAGTTGAAAACCCGCAAACACGCTCTTTCAGTCTCTCTCTCTCAGATTTTGTTCGTTTTTTAGTTTGTTTATGTAACAAATACAAAACCTAAAGTCAAATAATTATAGGAAAATACAATAAATAATTTAGTCCATATTATATAATGCTTTCAAATATCTATTCGAAATTGATTTCAACTGATAATTTTGATTTATATTTCACCATTTTAAAAGGTTTTTGCCTTATTGTCTAAAAGGTGTTTGCGCTATTTCGAAAATACAGATGATTATTTAAAAGGTAATGAATTATAATAATTTGATATTATTATAAATTTTGTTTGGTAGCCTAGGTCATATAGCTTAACATTTGAAATGGTAGGATACTATTCAAAAGTAGGGCTATATAGAGTTGAACGAAATAGTGATTAAAAAATATTTTGATGATAAGGTGTTTGGGCTTTGAGAAAAAGGAACGCTTTTATCAACTTCGTGTTTGTTCGGTTGAAAGAAATCAGGACTTGGAAAGAGAGGAAGAACCACCTTCTTAATAAAAATATTGAGTTTCTGATAGTTAGACGAAATAACAGGAGAATTAGTATTGTAAATTATTACAGATTAATTAATACTAATGAACACACATTGATTGTGTGGGTGGTGGCAACTATTATTTAATTAAAGTTTGCGAACTTTAAATTAACAAGAGTAATTAATTATTGTAAGTAGTAAACAGAAATAGTGAGTAGTTAGTATTGGAACGGCAATATGTGACTTTTAGTATCTAAGGCGACCTGTTTATTGTTCCGGCTAGGCAAAATGAAACTTAAGTTCTGGGGCCTATACAGATATTTTGTGTGCATTCGGGTCTTGCAAAATCATCTAATTGTTTCCGGTTCCTAGCAAATTTCGTATACTTAATCGCAAAATATCCTTGGTTACAAATGTGTGTTCTCTCACTTTCGACTATCTTCAGTCGGCAAATCAATTCACGGAATACGAACAATTAATACTGTGTGTGAGAAGTTTCTTTAAATCGGCTTTTTTTAAACTTTTGACTAACTGGTATATTTACTCTGCCGTCATTTCTTTTGATAGTCTTGCGACACACCCTCGTTTTCCTTCAATCACAATCTCGTTCTACGGACGCCAGCGACCCCTGCAGGACTCACTTGCTTCAATCTAGTAGACTCCATCCAGGTCTATGCTACGCTCCATCAATTCAATCTCCACGACAAAGGACTCCATCGGTCGACGTCTGCCTCCGGTCCGCCATCATTTTCGATCTCACACTTGAACTCATCTGTCCGGACCCAACCTACCCCGCTTTGATGCTCTGACACTTCATGGACTAACTCCAATTGATCTTGTCTAGTCAAATGGAACTTCGTTTTTATTTTTTTCATCAGATTGAACTATCTTGATGTTAATGATAACTTTTCCCTTCATCAACTCCTCCCCCTGCTATTAAATACTTTGCTAGTCACAATTCCATTCACCTCCACATATCCTACCCTTGATTTGTTATTTCAATGGTCGGGCCAGTTGGCCTCTGATGCCATATAAATGTATTATTATTATTAATATATTGCTCTCTTTCAACGAAACTTGTACACTAATAAAATAAACAATCATCATTATAATTTGTATCAGTTTTGAATGATAGAGTCACTATTTGTAGCCGTCGCTTATCAATATATTTCTCACTTTAAATTCGGTTTAATAAAAATAAATGTTACCTACCGGGAAAATTCTGATTATTCAAATGTAGATCATGAATATTTTTGTATGCAAGATTTTTAATTTTATGTTGTTTAGATGTTGCACTCACTTTAGATAATATGCTTATACTATCCAAATTTTCAGCAATTAATATGGCTCTAAATTTTGTCTAGTCATTGGAAATCAATAACAGATTTATCGTTTACATTCAATATTGAAAATAACTTTGGTGGCTGCAATAATTTAATTAAAACTAGTACTATTTTACACAACGTTTCTAATGTGATCAGTGGCTTACCATATATTTAGCCGTTTCCCTGATCTTAATTGTGGGTTGTTTACACTAACTAACGTAACTGAAAGACTAGACAATAATTAATGTGCAACAAATTCTTACTTATATATTTAGTCTTTTATTTTAACCCATCTATTCTACTTGTAGGCAAGCCGTTCTAAATTTGCGTCTTAATGTCTCTATATTTTGTACAATTCTCTAGTAGTAAACATATTTACTTTAGAAAGTTTCGATTGATATTCTAATCTATATAATACGCAATTGATGGGACTTTCTGCATTTATAGGCAAATGAATCATTATTCTCAGAGATCAATGTCATCCGAATAAACGATTATTTTTCGATACAATTACGCAATCATAAAATGGACACATATCAACTAAAACTTTTCTAGTACCCCATATGACTAAGCTGATGGTTATTTAATCGAATGAGGTAATTCTTATTTTTACAAGATTATCTATAATCAAATACAGATTCTTCTTATTTTTATTTAAAACCTAATAGACTCCGCAAAATTTGCATTTCTTCAATGCGCACATCTGTAAAAACATACTCTTTAATTTTATTTAAGTTTAATTTATGAGTCCGTTGGCAATAGTTTATTAATAAACATTATTATTATGTAGCAATATACTTACGGTGTTTGCCATTGCAACATAGTACAATGTCGTTTACCCAATCGGAATGATGTTCCATGTTTCGTACAAAAGGATCCTTTTGTTTAAAAAAATATCAAAATTACATTCGTCCGATGAGTATCCCACACACGGATAATAGAATCGCGTCCAGCAGTAAATAGCCTTCCGGTATCATAATCATATTGCAACGAATTCACACCAAATCTGTTTCTTGGTTCATTTTCCTCTCTCATTATGAAGGAAAGCTGTATCTTTTTCCTTCCCTGACCCATTGGCATACGCATGTTATTCATTTTACTTTCATAACAAGACAAATTCCAATTATTCAGAACATCCAGATGATTATTAACTAATTAGAATATGCTTTTCAAACGTAACACTGTTCTCAAATGTTACAAAAATTGCATCACTCTATAGTCTACCTAAAACAATTGCAGCAATTTAGCGACGAATTCAACGAAATTAGTAATCATAATATAAGATAATAACAAATAAACGTCAAAGATTTTGATCCATGAATTTTAAATAAATATTTCACAATAGAGAATTATTTTAAATAACATGTGAGCAATGTCCCAGCTAGAGTGTCCCGCAACGTTACTAATATGACAAATAAGACTAAAAAAGGTAGCTACTGTTAGTGGCCTTTAATAGCACCAGGATGGCATTCACGGGAAATTTACCGCAAGAGATTAGTATAAAAAGGGTGTGGATGTCCAAAAGTCCTTCTACACACTAATTCTTTGTATCATGTTCGTAGAATGGTGATCCTGTAAGTAGATGCACATGAACAAATAGAATTGAAGAAATAGGATATGTTACTTGCTGTTCGAATTTCTTGATTTGTCTTGTTGAAGTTCTGCGGCAGCACCGAGATGGCAGGCACATGTAGAAATATGATTTATAGATTATCGGTTACGTTTGACTGAATGCGCAGCCACATAAATATTGGCGGGACTGCAGAATAGCCGAGCAAGTGAAACAGCGTGGCAAACACAATTAGAGCGGTCGGTGTAGATAGTCAGTGCACCAGAGAAGACGAGAATGAACCCATGCAGCAATCCGATCATAATGTGTTGCGTTGTAATTGCATAACGCTGTCACAGATGCAAAGTCACACGTAATTAGTCAACGTTTAACACGTTTTCTCATTGGTCCAGCGTATTAAATTTTGACTTGATTTTTGACAAAACGTCGGATAATTAATAAGGGCTATTACATTACTTTCCTCTCTGAGAGAAAAAGGAAAAAAGAAAAAATCCTCCTGGTGACGCTTGATTAGAGCTGTGGGAAAAGTTATAAACTAATAAATAAAGTGTTTATAATTATGCCCAAAGCTTAACCAAAAATATATCGTAATGTGCCGATGTCGAGTTGATGCATAGTCGTTAATTGTTTCAACAGTGATATGATGTCATATATCCAAAAGTAATTGCTACAAAAATTGTTATCTGTAGTGGCCGTTCATATTGCATGAAGCTAAATAGATCCATGCTGAAACGTTTTGAGGACCGCGGATTGTAAATTTTAAACTGGATTAGATAATAACGATGAGTTAGTGTGTGTTGGACGTTGTGGTCCATGATTTTCGTTAGTGAATTGTGTAACTGATGAAGTTGCAGTATGCATAATAATTGACTGTGGTATGTCATGCCACGAGTAGATACTTATTTTTGCTGCACCAAGCGTTAGCTCTGAGTAGCTGGTCATAAAAAATAAGCATGTGTGGGCTCAGGTGAGATCCATACTGTGCAACAGTAAGGTGTATAATTAATACATTAAGATCAAATTTTTATGACATAAGTGTACTCAAACATTGCCGCAGAAATGACATAATACCGAAGAACTGTTCACAGACGCTACAAAACTTTAAGCTAAAAACTGCTAGTTATACCTCGTGAGACAAGTTATCATGAAAAAATAATAATGTGGATCTATATGAAGTTAGTACATTACGTGAAGTAGGTCGCAAGTGGTGTGCAAAATATTAATCTTTTATACGTGTAATAATTAACAATCAATGGAAAAAATCTATCAATTACACGTAATGCAATGTAATTTATTGAATGGACAAGGTTGTAGATATTAAAAGGCTGAAGCTCATTTGGAAGATGACATTGACGGCTGTTAGCCTGTCTATGCTTCTGGAAGTTTCTTTCACATCTTGGATGCAAATAAAATATTTAGGAAATCAGAACAAAATCGGGTAATGACCGCGATGTATGGTTTACAATGGAGCAAGAGCAGCGTCGTTACGAACAATTACTTTCTTGCAACCTCTGGATCTGCGGATGTACGAAGACTGGCCACGGAGCATGTCCTGGCTGCTGGGAAGAAATGTTACTGAAATGAACGCGAAGACGAGAATAAAAGCCGCAAGCCATCGGAGACCCCTCCTTTAGCATCCTGCCTGTGTCAATGACACCAGAAACGATTTGTAATAAGTTTGACAGTTACCTTACTACCTCGGTGAGAAATAAAGTTAATGGAGTAAGATAAGTTTCTCTGGATGCTTGTGGGAATAATTGGCACTTTGGACTGCTTAACCAAAAGTAGACAATGGGTAATCAGTTTTGTCTTATTATTGTTAGGCTTGACAAGGTATTTGCATCCACTGTCTTCAAATTGACTACGAAAATTTCTATGTCCGGTTTCCTTTTCCAACGGAAAATACACCCTACAAGCAATTTAAAAATTAATATGTCAAGTTTTGAATTCCGTTTAAACTGTCTCATTTATACTTATGTTGAGGCCCCTAACCTATTCGAGTCTGAAAGCCCCATAGATGCCAGATCGCTTGAAGTCCTAAAATTTACAGTAGAGTCTGATAGGTTTATATTACCGTTTGTAGCTCCTAGGTTCAAGTCCGCAATGTTCTGCACTAACCTACTTGTGTCCTCAAATTTAATATCGGTCTCCATGTCTAAATGGTATAACAATTAAATGGACACTTAATGTTAGGCCATCGTAATGCGAAAGTAGGACCGTATCACTCCCGAACAAATAATCTGGAAAGAGATATACGTGAACAACAGAATGAATCAAATTACCTGTTCCAGAACGATACTTTTCAATATGATATTATATTAGAACAAAAGCAATTGAATGAGTAAAATATTTGATGAAATGTATTCGTTCTCTAGAGAAAGTTGTTAAAATGCAGCAGACCAAAATAAACAAGACCAGACAAGGAGCGAGATTCTCGAAAAACTGAAAAGGGTGCACAATTCAAAATCAAGTATTTAAACAAAGAATGTTCTGGAAAATAAAAAGAAAAAATTCTTTTTAAATAAAATTCATTACAACCAGCCCTGATGGTTTAAATTTATCAGTCAATGTTATTTTACATAAGGCGGAGGATTTAACTTCCTCCACATACACCACCTTCTCAAAAAAGACGGCTAATAATAGACGTAATCATAATTCTTCGGCTGACGTGGCACTCTTCCAGAACGAGTTGTGCATAATGGCGCCCCTGACGTCGTCATCTCGCCCGGTACAATTTTTACTGGTTCTTCAAAATCATCTGGTATCGACAAATAGTTTTCATGCTGTGATTCAGTAGAATAAGATTTTGCTATATTAGACAACGTATCCTCGGAGTTCTGCATTTCATTATGTGCCTGTATGGTGGGATTGCACACATCAGATTCGCCCATGGAACGGTCATTCGACGCATCTGTTAATTCAGTGATACTGTCGATCCAGATAAACTGGGGAATGCAACGATCCAACGTAACACAATCCTCAATGCCATTTATTTCTATGATGACATTCTTGTCAGTCATCCTCTTGACCTTGTATGGTCCTTTATAAAATGGTGT
>JAQBSW010015199.1:0-5000 GCA_029291075.1 Eudiplozoon nipponicum | reverse complement strand
ACACACAATTTTCAATTATATACTAACTAATCCTTCTTGGTTAGTCTTGTCTTCTTTTCGGTGGAGCTCATATGGAATCCATTTAGACCCAAAGTTACAAACAACCATCTCCAATCTGTCATTACTAAACAGTAACCATACTACATGGGAAAAAGTTATTGAAGGGAACATTTAAAGGAACAATTAAACGCATATTTTTTGCTCGGGTGGTGATAGCTATTACTATAATCAAGGTTGCGATCTTGATATAAACACCAGACCCATTATTTACATACAAATGTCAGTATAAACTAAGAATTGTATAGTGTAGAAAAGGCAATTCATCCAGTAGACCGGTTTCGTCCTTATTGGGAATTCATCATCTACTGGTTAGAGACTTATTGGTGATTAGGATTACCTGGTACTACTGGAATTGAAATTTAACCACTAGCCATCCTGCCGCATAATACACTGCATTGTTACCTCAGTTATATACTAACTAATGTCACTTGGTTAGTCTATTTTTCCTTTAGGTGGAGCTCATATGGCATCCATTTAGACTCAAAGTTCCAACTAACCATCCCCATTCTGTCGTTACTGAACAGACCCCCCACTATATGGGGAAGTGGTATTGAAATGAACATTTATATAATTAAACGAACATTGGTTGCGCGGGTGGTGATAACATTTATTATAATCAAGGTTGCGGTCTTGATATAAACACCTGACCCATTAATTACTTACATATATCAGTATAAACTAAGAATTGTATAGTGTAGTTGTTATCATCGCCCGCGCAACCAATGTTCGTTTAATTATATAAATGTTTATTTCAACACCACTTCCACATTTAGTGTGGTGTCTGTTCAATAAAAACAGATTGTGGATGAATAACTTTTTCCACACTATACAATTCTTTTTTTATACTGATGAATTTATGTACGTAAAATATCAAGTGATTACATCAAGATCGCAATCTTTATTATAGTAATTTGTATCAACGTAGACGCAACCAATGTTCCCTTTATTGTATAAATGTTCATTTCAATACCACATCCCCGTTTAGAGCTTTGTCTGTTCAATAACAAATAAATTGGGCGTAGTTAGCTCCACCTAAAAAGGACTAAAAAACTAACCAAGTTACTGTAGTTAGTATCTAACTGAAATTTTTGTTTAGTGTGGGGCAGGTTAGCTCAGTGGTTAGAGAAACAGATTCCGAAGCAGACGTGCCCAGGTTCGAGCCCTGACCGCGGCAAATTTTGAACAGTTCGTGGAGAGTTCCCAATAAGGACGTACCGGTCTATTCGATGAATTTCATTTTCCACATTATTCAATGCTTATTTTGTACTGACTAATATATGTAATTAATGGGATTGTTTTTACGTTAAAATGGCAATCTTGATTTTAATAATTTTTATCACTATGCTCGTTTATTTTAACGGTTCATTAAATTTAACATCTAGTTAAGTCGAATTACAGCTTCAGTAACCTCACTCTTTTTCCAAAGACCCATTTCAAGATCGTAAGAAAGAAGTTTTGTTAGCTTTATAAATCTTATCATGTACTATTCCAATGAAATATTCATCAATCATTTATTCAGACACGCAAAAAATTTAATTCCCCATATGAATGTAATAATACATTAAAAATTACACAGTAGCAAATTCGCTCCGGCTTTTCCACTGGTTTTGCTGGAAGTACGAAGAAAGGAAAACAGAAACTCTTTATTTGGATAAAAGAACGATTCACGTTAAAAATACCAAAGATAACTATACCAATGCACAATTTTGATAAAGTGGAAAGTTAACTATACGCATTTTTACATCTTTTGATTGAGCTTTCGGTAAAATCAGGACAACAACATATTTGCTGCTGATTACATGGTGTATATCAGAGTTGCATAAATAAAGAGACAACCCTTTTTCAGTTGATGAAGTATTAAATATAGCGACTAAATGTAATCTGATTTCCAGACCAATTTTTGCGATGCAGAATTCAACATGTTCCAGCACACCTGTTAGGAAATCAAAAGTGTTAGCAAAGATTAAAATGTCATCTGCGTAGTCAATGGCAGATATCCAAATCACAGTAAGATTCTTACAATTTCAGATTTAAGCAAATGTGGTCACATTTATAATCACAGCTGTAAAGCTAAATTGAATTGAACAAAGTTTACTCGTCCACTTTCTTAACATAATTTAATATTTTAAGCTTACCCAAGAATAAATTGTGCTACCTTGTTTCCTGCTTCAGTTTTTTTATTATATAGACAATAAACCTTTGACGAAACCTTACACTAATGTATACCAATATTTGATCCAACTGATAACTGATTGTAGCACCATTTAAATAAAACGTGAAAATGTGTGTAATGTGTGTGTGTGTGTGTGTGTGTGTGTGTGTTGATGACGCACACCTGGTTCAAGTAGGTGAAGTTATTTTTTGTATGTCAATATGCCTGCAGTATTGACTCAAAATTCGGCATTATCGGTATGCTCATTCTTGCTTCCTGACATTACCACTATTATTACTGTTTTATTATATATTTAGGCATTTTGTTTTAAATTATCGAAATTTTAATCGCACAGTGTATATAGCCAATTATCAGTCGCCTTAAATTATTGAGAATGGGTTTAGCTGGTATGGATTTCAATGTTTCGTCGATCGAAGACACAAAAGCAGTATTGAAGATTTGAATGTGAGACGTTTGAACTATGTAGTTCGTTTTGAACCGGCCTATTGACGGTGAACTCACCTGTAGCTCTAACACAGTTACAAGCTATGAAGTTTATAGTGTCAGTAAGCTATCAATTTACCGTTGTCTCTCCGAAGATGGCGAGCTTAATTTTACGGCCCGACTGTTTGTGCGACCCTCGTTAAAGCTTTCGACTATTATTCTCCTTCGTGTATATCGGGATTGAGGTTTGGTTGCAAGTTTCGGTTTAGAACGCATACACAATGAGTTTTTAGGATATAACGAGTTATATTTTTACCTTTTTAAAGAGCTATGACAAACGTTTGTGTGTATGTATGCATTTTCTGTGATTTATGCAAGTATTTAAGCCAGACTCTATTTGTTCAAAAATTCATTTTTGAGTGTTTTAAATATGCATGTTTACATGAAATTGAAGAGGAGTGCAATCTTTTGTGTTTATGTATATCTGTTTGCTAATACAGTTTCAACAATATATTAAAATATGTGTATAATTAAAATCCTGCTATTCGACTTCAAATCAATGTAACTTCTTAAAGTGGCATGGTGTATGCAATATAACTAGAAAGCGATGGTGGAGATTATAAATAGGTTCCAGGTGAAGGGTTCGAGTCTCGTCCGCAGCAAATAGAGGTCGATACATGAAGAGTTCTAAATAAAGATGAAATTGGTCTATTGGATGAATTGTTTTCGCTAACTGATATAATGCCTAGTTTATACTGAAAAAATATTTATAATAAAAATCCTCACATTAGAATTCAAATAACTATAACGTTACCAAGCGGCATGTTTTCTGTTATATAATCAGAGATCCGGGTTGGCTAATTTGAACTTCGAGTCATACGAGATTCAAAATCGGTTCCACGTGAATTGAAGGCTAACCATAATAGAGATATTATATGACATTAAATTGAATGCAGTCTACGGCACCAGTGTCGCAATTTATAGGGTCTCAGGCTGCGAAGGAAATGTGCGTGGTTTGAAATCCGTTTACGGATAATTCTTGACGGTCCT
The DNA here is from genome assembly GCA_029291075.1 of Eudiplozoon nipponicum. Taxonomy (NCBI): domain Eukaryota; kingdom Metazoa; phylum Platyhelminthes; class Monogenea; order Mazocraeidea; family Diplozoidae; genus Eudiplozoon; species Eudiplozoon nipponicum. The sequence continues at coordinate 1,294 of JAQBSW010015199.1, read as the reverse complement.
TGAAGAGTCCAAAATAAATACTAAACTGGACCAGTTAATACATTGCTTAGTTTAGACCGACAACGTATATATCTTCATAATACCCTTTCTCTGTGCAACAATAATGCGAAATTTTATCACATACAGGAACCGCGTAGTTCTCATTTTCTTTCCAATTATATGCAAATCAATATGTCATAGCAGAAATGAGTTTGCGTCAAATTAAACTCTGTGGACCAATTAACTGCATCCTGATTTATGCAAGCCGGAAAGGCATGTTCGGGCATTGAGCTTGAACTGAAGGTAATGAAAACGATTGATTTATTGTTCTCTTATTTTACACACCCTGAGTTTCAATTTCCTGTTTCGTTTGGCCTTTATGTATATGGTGATACTTGAGAAGAAAATTAGAAAGAAATGGTCTTTGTACAAGATAAGATTTCTTTTTAACTTTACACATGAAAAGGCTACTATGAATTTTTAAAAGCTAGCATTCACAAGAAATATATATGTTTCACTAAATATATAGGCATGCATGCGTCTTTGATCTATTTTTTTAATCTATATGTTTATAATTTGAGTTGATTAATAAAACCTTACTTCAAGCAAAAATTTGTTGTGTGGCGTGAATTCACAACACAGAAACTCATAGGACATTATAATTTATATACTCATGCGTTTTTATTATATATATTTATATACTTTATTTATTATAAACATCTATATTTTTTAAACTTGAGTAATTTTTGAACAAATTAAATGCATTCATAAACGATTGTTTTTATGCGTTTTTTCCTCTTACGTTTCTTTTATTTAAATTTGTGTTTAAATATATTTAACTTCCAATCTATATATATATATATATATATATATATATATATATATATATATATATCGCCAGCCAATAAAGTACATAAAGCTAATAGAGTACATTGCTCACTTCGGGAACCATTCATTTATATATTCTCTTTTGGAATAAAAATGTACTATTTTTAAAATAATTTTATTTTAAGATAATAGCCAATCGTGAATAATGTTAATAATAATTTAAACAAATAATCATGAAAGTTCTAGAAAAATGACTAAGATGTAAGAAAATGAGCAGCATTACGAAAATCAATAAACTGCAATTAGTATTATGTAGAGACAAGAATAAAATGACAAACACAAATGAAAACCTTAAAATTGTGTTCTTTATGCATAAGAATAAAATACTTTTAATTTAGCTATGCTATATATTTATATATATATATATATATATATATATATATATATATGTTTATATATATATATATATATATATATATATATATAT
>JAQBSW010015198.1:0-10239 GCA_029291075.1 Eudiplozoon nipponicum | reverse complement strand
ACCAGAGGATATCGAGAAAACTGCAGTCATCACTCCATTTGGCCTTTTTGAATATCTTTACATGCCTTTTGGACTTAAGTGTGCTACTCAGACATTTCAAAGATTCATAGACAACATACTTCGCGACGACTCTGCTTATTGTATGTCATATCTCGATGACATTATGGTATTCAGTCCAGATCTAGAATCTCATGCGAAACATCTACGAAATGTCCTCTCACGCTTATCCAACCACGGACTCAAGATCAACTGTGACAAGACGCAGATTGCAACTTCATCCGTCGACTTCTTAGGGCATCGTATCACGGCCCAAGGTATTCAACCGTTGCCGTCAAAGACGAATTCAATCAAGAATATCAAGTCACCAAGGACTTTGAGCGATTTGCAGAAAATCCTGGGAGTACTAAACTATTATCGCAAGTTCCTTCCAGGCCTTTCAAAACAACTTTATCCTTTGTGCAGGCACCTGCGGAACCGAAAAGGACTTAGCAAGAATTCCATCATTGCTTGGTCATCCGAAGACGAGGAATTACTTCGACTTGCCATCAACTCGTTAGCAAATGCCACAATGCTAACGCATCCAGATTTCGAAAAGCCATTTCTACTCACGACAGATGCTTCTGAATTCGCTATTGGAGCCACTTTGGAACAAGAGATCGACGGAGTTCGGAAGCCTATCAGTTTCTACTCGCGTACTCTCCAACCAGTAGAAACGAGGTACGACACTTTCGGCCGAGAACTTCTCGCCATCCACGACGCAGTGCGCCATTTTATCAGCATCATTGGCAGTAGCAGATTTGTTGTTTTCACAGATCATGCACCACTAGTTAGCGCACTTCGAAACGCAACTTCATCTATCGCCAAGTACCCTGCCAGAGTGGAAAGACAGCTTTCTCGTCTAAGCGAATGGCAATTTGACGTCTTTCACGTCAAGGGCAAACAGAACTTCATTGCAGATGCCCTGTCCAGGCCAGACGTCTCTCTACAACCACCTTCGCCGTCACCATTCACTGTCAACTCCGTGGCACTCAGTGAACCTGCACTAACGCCAACTCTCCTGCGAACTGAACAACGCGGTGACATTCATATTCAAAGATCAATAGCCCGTCACCCAACCAAGTTCATATGCCGTCTGTGGGAAGGCTTACCAATTGTTTACTTCACGGGTACGCAGCCCAACAAGCCAGTTCTGCCGACCAGCCTTCAGAGAAAAGTTTTCGATTCAATTCACTCAATTTCTCACCCAGGAAGCCAAGCGACTGTCCGACTTCTTACAGATCGTTTCTGGGGTCACAGACTTAGGCAGAATGTTAAACGATGGGTCTCCGAGTGTGCTATTTGTCAGAAAAACAAGATCACACGACACACTCGTTCTAAGTTGCAACATTTTCGGTCTACTTCTCGCCTAGCCATCGTCCACATCGACATAGTTCATCTGACAAAGGTTCAAGGTTTCAGCTACCTTCTAACTATGATCGATAGATTTACACGGTGGCCTGCGGCATTACCTCTTGGCACCATTTCTGCAGACGAAGTAACTAACGGTTTTATCTCTGCATGGATATCCAATTATGGTGTTCCCAATGAGGTCATCACGGACAGAGGCACTTGCTTCTCATCTGATCGTTTCAAAACCACCTTGCGGTACATGGGATGCATCTTACGCCAGACGACTGCCTACCATCCCCAAGCTAATGGCATGGTAGAGAGAATGCATAGGGAACTCAAAGCTGCTTTAGCATCCTCGTCCATTAATGGCAACTGGGTCGATGCACTACCTTTAGTTCTGCTGGCCATGCGTTCCCGTACTCGTGAATCCATTAAAACGTCTGCGTCACAACTCTTGTATGGCATGGATCTACGCCTGCCTAGTCAGCTCCCACGTCTACTACCGGCACAAGATGACCCACAAAACGAAGCTACCCGCCTTCGACTTCATTTCGGTAACATGTCCGAACAGCAGCCGAGACACACGCCTCGTCCAGTCTTCGTTCACCCACAGCTCCACAGCTGCAAGAGAGTACTCGTTCGCAACAATAATGCTGTTGCACCACTACAACCCAAGTATCGCGGTCCTTACCCGATTTTACTCAGACAGCCAAAATACTTCATCATTATGCAAGGCGCTACACCGACATCAGTAAGCATAGACAGGTTGAAACCGTTTATCGAACCACCTGATCCTGAGAGCGTTCAACCTTCTACACACGTCTCAGGCTCCGTCTGCTCACAATCTCAATAACCTGCTTTGTATAACGCGTAATTAATTTTTTTAAACATTAACATTAACTATCAAAATTTTTTTAACCTTTCGTTATTTTTCGTATTTGTCTCACGTGGCATAACCAGCTGTTCTTAGCTAACAATTGTGTAGCATTTTTGAACAGTTCTTTGGTATTATGCCATCTCTGAGGCAATGTTCGTGTACATATTTTTATGCAGTTACCTTTGATTTTAATGTATATATTTTTACATTATAATGTATTTCTCACACATGACATTACACTGCCTATTTTGGTATGACCAGCTACTTAGAGCTAACGCTTTCGTGTAGCAACACTAAGTAGTGATCAGCTTCATATCATGGTACAGGCCACTTTCAATGCATATCTCAACTTTATCAATTGCACAAAGACCACTCTACAAATGTCATGACCACAACGTCGAGCACTCTAGCTCCTTTGGTCGTATACAAACACATTGACAACGATCCAACCTGCTTAGGTTTTAACTTAAACCTGGCAAATTCAGAGGCGATTTACCTCGAAATCTTCACGCTGCGGCTCCAAAAACTTACACTGCTCTATTTTGCCTCACGTGCTATGACCGACCACTAGAGCTAACAATTTGTGTAGCAATTCCTAGTGGTTACCTGGCATCATATCATTGTTGAAGCAACCAACAAGCATATTTAAGCCCAGCACTTATGGTTCATCATATTTTTGCTTAACTTGGTTCGAACTCTGTCATGCATTTCTTATCTAGCCTCGCAGAGAGGAATTTTTTTCCTTTTTTTTCAGAGAGGAAAGTGTTGTAACGACACAAATCAATGGCCGACATATTGCGTAAATTAAATTCAAATTTATTTACGTTGCACCAATGAGAAAAAAGCGAAATTGCCGTTTAACCACGTTTAACCAATAGTGTGCAAGTAGACATATTGCATGCTATTTAAGCACGGTAATTTACCATGCAAGTCAGTTGTGGCATTTGCATTCTACCTGCTTCACGCGTGTGCGTTCTGTCGGCTGTCAATACCTACGCTGGTGATTTGATAGTTTCACCAACAACTAACTACATCCGTGACTCATCTTGTTGCGGTATACCGGAGAGACGAGCCAATTAAGTGCAGAACCTGCAGGACGCTATCCACATCGTGATTACAGCTCAACCACGGGAGCGACAACTCAACCAGAGTCCACCCAAGGCTCTAGGACATCTTCAAACTCTGAAGACTTCAAGAGAACGCATTACCAGGCCCTCTTAAGGGCCCCCTATCAGTAACTAATCTCTATTCAGAGCACCTTAACCGAGTTTGTAACGTCGTACGGCATTTACTTGAAGCCGGGGCGTTTACAGCGTCATATCAGGATTTAATTGAGATCATCTGCGTAATTATGTGTGTAAACGCCCCGGCTTCAAGTAAATGCCGTACGACGTTACAAACTCGGTTAAGGTGCTCTGAATAGAGATTAGTTACTGATATGGGGGCCCTTAAGAGGGCCTGGTAATGCGTTCGCTTGAAGTCTTCAGAGTTGAAGATGTCCTAGAGCCTTGGGTGGACTCTGGTTGAGTCGTCGCTCCCGTGGTTGAGCTGTAATCGCGTTGTGTATGGTGTCCTGCAGGTCCTGCACTCAATTGGCTCGTCTCTCCGGTATCCCGCATCAAGATGAGTCACGGATGTAGTTAGTTGTTGGTGAAACTATCAAATCACCAGCGTAGGTATTGACAGCCGACAGAGCGCACACGTATTGACAGCCGACAGAACGCACACGCGTGAAGCAGGTAGAAGGCAAATGCCACAACTGACTTGCATGGTAAATTACCGTGCTTAAATAGCATGCAATATGTGTACTTGCATACTATTGGTTAAACGTGGTTAAACGTGGTTAAACGGCAATTTGCTCTTTTCTCATTGGTGCAACGTAAATAAATTTGAATTTAATTTACGCAATATGTCGGCGATTGATTTGTGTCGTTACAACACTTTCCTCTCTGAAAAAAAAAGAAAAAAATATTCCTCTCTGCGAGGCTAGATAAGAAATGCATGACAGAGTTCGAACCAAGTTAAGCAAAAATATGATGAACCATAAGTGCTGGGCTTAAATATGCTTGTTGGTTGCTTCAACAATGATATGATGCCAGGTAACCACTAGGAATTGCTACACAAATTGTTAGCTCTAGTGGACGGTCATAGCACGTGAGGCAAAATAGAGCAGTGTAAGTTTTTGGAGCCGCAGCGTGAAGATTTCGAGGTAAATCGCCTCTGAATTTGCCAGGTTTAAGTTAAAAACCTAAGCAGGTTGGATCGTTGTCAATGTGTTTGTATACGACCAAAGGAGCTAGAGTGCTCGACGTTGTGGTCATGACATTTGTAGAGTGGTCTTTGTGAAATAGATAAAGTTGAGATATGCATTGAAAGTGGCCTGTACCATGATATGAAGCTGATCACTACTTAGTGTTGCTACACGAAAGCGTTAGCTCTAAGTAGCTGGTCATACCAAAATAGGCAGTGTAATGTCATGTGTGAGAAATACATTATAATGTAAAATATATATACATTAAAATCAAAGGTAATTGCATAAAAATATGTACACGAACATTGCCTCAGAGATGGCATAATACCAAAGAACTGTTCAAAAATGCTACACAATTGTTAGCTAAGAACAGCTGGTTATGCCACGTGAGACAAATACTAAAAATTAACGTAAGGTTAAAAAAATTTTATAGTTAAATGTTAATGTTTAAAAAAAATTAATTACGCGTTATACAAAGCAGGTTGAGATTGTGGGCAGACGGAGCCTGAGACGTGTGTAGAAGGTTGAACGCTCTCAGGATCAGGTGGTTCGATAAACGGTTTTAACCTGTCTATGCTTACTGATGTCGGTGTAGCGCCTTGCATAATGATGAAGTATTTTGGCTGTCTTAGTAAAATCGGGTAAGGACCGCGATACTTGGGTTGTAGTGGTGCAACAGCATTATTGTTGCGAACGAGTACTCTCTTGCAGCTGTGGAGCTGTGGGTGAACGAAGACTGGACGAGGCGTGTGTCTCGGCTGCTGTTCGGACATGTTACCGAAATGAAGTCGAAGGCGGGTAGCTTCGTTTTGTGGGTCATCTTGTGCCGGTAGTAGACGTGGGAGCTGACTAGGCAGGCGTAGATCCATGCCATACAAGAGTTGTGACGCAGACGTTTTAATGGATTCTCGAGTACGAGAACGCATGGCCAGCAGAACTAAAGGTAGTGCATCGACCCAGTTGCCATTAATGGACGAGGATGCTAAAGCTGCTTTGAGTTCCCTATGCATTCTCTCTACCATGCCATTAGCTTGGGGATGGTAGGCAGTCGTCTGGCGTAAGATGCATCCCATGTACCGCAAGGTGGTTTTGAAACGATCAGATGAGAAGCAAGTGCCTCTGTCCGTGATGACCTCATTGGGAACACCGTAATTGGATATCCATGCAGAGATAAAACCGTTAGTTACTTCGTCTGCAGAAATGGTGCCAAGAGGTAATGCCGCAGGCCACCGTGTAAATCTATCGATCATAGTTAGAAGGTAGCTGAAACCTTGAACCTTTGTCAGATGAACTATGTCGATGTGGACGATGGCTAGGCGAGAAGTAGACCGAAAATGTTGCAACTTAGAACGAGTGTGTCGTGTGATCTTGTTTTTCTGACAAATAGCACACTCTGAGACCCATCGTTTAACATTCTGCCTAAGTCTGTGACCCCAGAAACGATCTGTAAGAAGTCGGACAGTCGCTTGGCTTCCTGGGTGAGAAATTGAGTGAATTGAATCGAAAACCTTTCTCTGAAGGCTGGTCGGCAGAACTGGCTTGTTGGGCTGCGTACCCGTGAAGTAAACAATTGGTAAGCCTTCCCACAGACGGCATATGAACTTGGTTGGGTGACGGGCTATTGATCTTTGAATGTGAATGTCACCGCGTTGTTCAGTTCGCAGGAGAGTTGGCGTTAGTGCAGGTTCACTGAGTGCCACGGAGTTGACAGTGAATGGTGACGGCGAAGGTGGTTGTAGAGAGACGTCTGGCCTGGACAGGGCATCTGCAATGAAGTTCTGTTTGCCCTTGACGTGAAAGACGTCAAATTGCCATTCGCTTAGACGAGAAAGCTGTCTTTCCACTCTGGCAGGGTACTTGGCGATAGATGAAGTTGCGTTTCGAAGTGCGCTAACTAGTGGTGCATGATCTGTGAAAACAACAAATCTGCTACTGCCAATGATGCTGATAAAATGGCGCACTGCGTCGTGGATGGCGAGAAGTTCTCGGCCGAAAGTGTCGTACCTCGTTTCTACTGGTTGGAGAGTACGCGAGTAGAAACTGATAGGCTTCCGAACTCCGTCGATCTCTTGTTCCAAAGTGGCTCCAATAGCGAATTCAGAAGCATCTGTCGTGAGTAGAAATGGCTTTTCGAAATCTGGATGCGTTAGCATTGTGGCATTTGCTAACGAGTTGATGGCAAGTCGAAGTAATTCCTCGTCTTCGGATGACCAAGCAATGATGGAATTCTTGCTAAGTCCTTTTCGGTTCCGCAGGTGCCTGCACAAAGGATAAAGTTGTTTTGAAAGGCCTGGAAGGAACTTGCGATAATAGTTTAGTACTCCCAGGATTTTCTGCAAATCGCTCAAAGTCCTTGGTGACTTGATATTCTTGATTGAATTCGTCTTTGACGGCAACGGTTGAATACCTTGGGCCGTGATACGATGCCCTAAGAAGTCGACGGATGAAGTTGCAATCTGCGTCTTGTCACAGTTGATCTTGAGTCCGTGGTTGGATAAGCGTGAGAGGACATTTCGTAGATGTTTCGCATGAGATTCTAGATCTGGACTGAATACCATAATGTCATCTAGATATGACATACAATAAGCAGAGTCGTCGCGAAGTATGTTGTCTATGAATCTTTGAAATGTCTGAGTAGCACACTTAAGTCCAAAAGGCATGTAAAGATATTCAAAAAGGCCAAATGGAGTGATGACTGCAGTTTTCTCGATATCCTCTGGTGCTACCGGTATGTGATGGTACGCTTGTCTGAGGTCAATCACTGAGAAGAAATTGCTGCCGTTGAGTTTTTCAAGTAAAGTGTTGATATTTGGAATAGGATATGCATCAGATTTTGTCACTGAATTTAGCTTACGGTAGTCTCCACAGGCTCTGTACGATCCGTTTGATTTTGAGACTAAGTGCAGTGGTGACGCCCATGAACTTTTCGATGGTCTGATGATTCCCTCTTCCAAAAGCCTTGAGAATTCTTCTTGGGCAGCTTTCAGCTTAGCAGGAGCCAGTGGTCGCTTCTTGAGTGCAATAGGTTGTCCTTCTGTGACGATATGATGCATCGTGTTGGAGACTCGTAGATCGGACTTGTTAAGATCGAAAAGCGATTTGTATTTTCGAAGAGCTGCTGATATCTCTGCTGAATGATGCACTGGGGTTGGCTGAATGACCTGTAACTCCAAACGCTCGGAGGCAAGTGTCCAAAAGCTTTGTTCAAGTCCGGTGGAGGGGTCGATGATCTTTTGATTGGCAAGATCAACAATGAGCCGAAATTTTAGAAGGAAATCAAGGCCTATTATATTATGTGAGACCTTGGCAATGATGAAGTTGTGGGAAAATTCACGTCGTAGACCTATGTTGAGTGTGCGGTATTGGCAGCCATAAGTTGGTATGGGCTCGCCTGTAGCTGTTGCGAGAAGAACGCCTAGCGACATCTCGGCCATTGAATCACCTTTGAGAACTGAGACTGCCGCACCTGTGTCTACGATGTACTCTTCGCCAGTTTTGAAATCAAGAAGGTGCAGAAGTTCGTTTGGCTGTTTGGCCGGGTCATGCAAACAAGTAGGCTGGTGATTGCGACCGGCATTGTCTGTTTGGTTCTCTATGTGAAAAATTCGGCGTGGACGAAAAGAGTCGACAGGGATGTCGGATTGTAGTTGGCTTCTTCCCTGTCGCGCCGTTGATGCCGTTGATGTGCAGAAAGTACGGTCTTCTACTTCCTGCGCCAGACGTTTCCCGATACTGATGCACCCTTGTGCCTGCGGTCTGTTGTCCTCTCCGTCAGCTGTGGAAATTGACACTCATTCGGAAATTCTTCGGAACGACAAAGACAAACTTGGCAAGCATAAAAAACTTCTGGTGGTTATAACACCAGTTCTTTGGAGCATATTTATTAAATGATTGCGGAGATCTCGATCGCCGCCTACCATTATAATTTGACTTGGAAACGAATTTTGGTCGAGCATTCACATGATTTATCTCCGATTTGGTAATGGCCAATCCTTCTAGAACTTTGGCCATGTTCGCCACTGTTCTCTCTAAGGAGGAGATTCTATCATCTTGCGGGGGTGAAGAAAAGGATGATGGATTCACTTTGGGTTCCAAAACCCTATATTCTAACTCACATCTCTCAGATAAGTCATCTATAGAGAGAGTGTTGGGGAGCTGTCTGGCAAAGAGTTTTAATGTTTGGGGAAGATTGTTAATAAAAACAACCTTAGCCTCATGGTCAGAAATGTTGGTTTTATACCAACGTTTCCGTAATTCCCTCAGTATTTCTATGGGGCCAAGATTTGGCATATCTAACTGCGCATATTTGTTTATTATCTGCTCAGTTTCAGTGGGTCCAAGCAAGGATTCTACCTCGTTTTGTAGGCCCAAAATGGGATTAGGTAGCTTCCTAATGGCCTCAAGCTTAGGATAAATCCGTCGCTGCAATTCAGAAGGTAGTTTAGCAAAAACCTTTGACAGTTTTTGATGACTGTCATAATCAGGAAACGGGGAGAAAGCGGAGTCTACGCGCATAAAGAATAGCTCACTATCTCCATCCCAAACAGGAACATCAATATCTAAAATTGGACCTGACATTTTAACAATCTTACGGGATCTTAAAAGCATAAATTTATAAGCAATATGAAAATGTATATATAAATGATAAATATATAACGAAACGCTTACCCACAAACAGCTTCCACTGTTGCTTGATATTGTCCAGTACAAAAGGAAAAAACGAACAGAGGCCCCGATGGCCTTTGATGACAATGTATTATTATTCAACACAGAACAGCGTCACTCCTTCCAAAAATTGAAATTGAGTCCTGTTGCGAGTGACGAACAGAGGCCCCGTTGGCCTTTGATGACAATGTATTATTATTTCACACAGAACACACTCTTCCAAAATTGAAATTGTCCTTAGGGAAGACGAACAGAGGCCTCGTTAGCCTTTGAATGCTCACACCACAAATTCACGAATATATACCCAACAAAATTTTAGAAAAGCCAGGATCACGGTAAAGAAAACACAAATGTCAATCTATTATTATATCCTCCAATACACACCACGAATATATATATATATATACCCAAAAAAAAATTCAACAGATGACCACGATTTATCCCAAATAAATGAAAAAGGAAGTCAATTTTATTTATACCAAAAAAATCAGAACAATAATCACTATCCTGGCGCGGTCGCCAATTTTGTAAACGCCCCGGCTTCAAGTAAATGCCGTACGACGTTACAAACTCGGTTAAGGTGCTCTGAATAGAGATTAGTTGCTGATATGGGGGCCCTTAAGAGGGCCAGGTAATACGTTCGCTGGAAGTCTTCCGAAGTGAAGATGTCCTAGAGCCTTGGGTGGACTCTGGTTGAATGTTGACTCCCGTGGTTGAGCTGTGATCGCGTTGTGTATGGTGTCATGCAGGTCCTGCACTCAATTGGCTCGTCTCTCTGGTATCTCGCATCAAGACGAGTAGGGATTGACAACCGGTAAAGTGCAATATGCGCTGACAGCCGATCAAGCAAATACGTGAAGCAGGTAGAATGCAAATGTCACAACTGACTTGCATGGTAAATTACCGTGCTTAAATAGCATGCAATGTGTGCTTGCATACTATTGGTTAAACGTGGTTAAACGTGGTTAAACGGCAATTTGCTTTTTTCTCATTGGTGCAACGTAAATAGATTTGAATTTTATTTACGCAATATGTCGGCGATTGATTTGTGTCGTTA
>JAQBSW010015197.1:0-10240 GCA_029291075.1 Eudiplozoon nipponicum | reverse complement strand
ACATAATTAAGAATATAGAAATATATTATCGATATAAACCCAATATTGCATTAGGTGGCAGACGCAGGTTATCCAGTAGACAGGTTCCATTTTTTATTTCCTTCAGGTAATTTTTCAGAATTTTCCGCGGGCGAAACACCAACCTGGATGCATTTGCTTTGGAGTCTGTAACTAATCACTGTGCCATGCGTGCCGCAAGCACCACATAAGATATATATATATATATATATATATATATATATATATATATATATATATATATATATATATGCCGAGTGGTGAGGGGACACCACTTGTACCAAATTCCCAAGAAACTCCATGAAATGGAGCCGGCTTATCCTCTAAAAGGAGTCAGCCACAGTAAAGTAAAGTAAAGTAAAGTATATATATAATATACAAAATCGGTTGATGTAAATTCTAGTATATTCTGAATGAGTGCTAAAGTAAATCGATAAAAACATAGCTGATGAACTGCATTTCATATTTCATGGAATGCTTATTTAATACCAACAACATCATTTTGATGATGATATATATATATATAATAATTTTTGTTTAAATTTAACATTGCCTAAGATTGTCTTCGTCCTTTTTAATCGTATTTTTCAAGGAAGCTGTATTGACGATGTTGCCCTGTCTTTTAGCTGATGTTGTTTGGAGGTTTAGTTTGCCTCGCTCTGCCCGCGTCATAATTCACTCATAAAATGGCTAAGAGTATTTTCCTTTCTTTGTTAATATTTATTTGAGTTTTTTATTTTTTCTATTCGTGTTTATATGGCCGTGAAACATCATTTACTAATTTCTGTGGTAATGGCCGTCATGGTGATATTGATGATAATGCATTGTACTAAAATGTCCGTGGCTGGGGTTAAAATCTTTGAGCATTTTCTTGAGACTCGCAACTCATCCACTACGCCAACATTGCCGCGCATGTCATGCAATTTTTAATTATATGCCAACTTATGTTTTAGGTCAGTCTTTTCGTCTGGTGGATCCTATTCAATATCATTTCGGTCTTAAGTTCCAGCTGGTTACCCCTGACGACCAACGGGCACTAGTTAATCAGCCCGGTAATTGTAGCTTGAAACGTGCCTGGTTTAATGGGATACAGTCGTTGTCCGGTTTTAATTTTCCCTTCTCAATGTAGCAATAACGCTCTTTCAAATGCTATAAATATAATGGATGTTGATAAAATCATAAAGCCCAATTTTGAATTTCCAAATAGTGAAGGTAGTTCGAGTAAAATTGAATTAATTAAACTTAGGTCACATTTTCTCGTCCACGCATTTAGTGTGGGCATATAAAAAACAGATTGAGCAACAAGCCGCTCTAGCACGTACGACGGATAATTTAGAACTTGAAATTTGCATATCCGAAATTATAATTTGGAATCATCTTGATATTACAAAATTGTGTACTATCCTTATCTACGGGTTATTGGCCTAAAACCTCTGCTACCATGGACTTTTCTCATATTGGACACTGGAGAGTCGGTGTTGCCTTGAGCTCAAGCGCTGAAGTTTGTTTAGACGAATGAATCCTTTTAAACTGTCGGCTTTGTACAATATGTTTAAATGCATCTACTAAAACCAATGTCAAAAATCTTAATCAATGTTTATTTTTTCGTTGGGTTTGCACATTCTCCCCCAAATGGCAGAACAAGCGGCAGCGAAGGCGTATTCTGCTGCGACATTAATTCTATTAACTAGAACAAGTAATTCAGATATAGTCTTGGACATTGGTTGCCTGAACGCTCAAGTTGTGTGCGTAAGCGGTGCAAAACTGAATCTAGATGGTAAATACTCTTTAAACTCATTGAATAACGATAATGGGGAATGATTATTGGGCTTAAAAATTTGAAAAGGAAAATTCTCTTGGTTTCATATCACGATCAACAAAGCTATGCACATTAAAGTGTCGGATAAAATTTCGAAACAGCGTCTTATTAAAATATAGTAAAGCTAGGGGTTTCGGTGATCTTCTACCGGTCTTATTTGTGTATGGAGGTGAGAGATTTTTTGTTTGATCAATCTATTGAATGCTATATTGCATTAGCAGGTCGCTGCTGTTGGTTGGAACAAGCCAGTCATCTTTTTCTACAAATATGCCGTCAACTCTTGTTATAATCAGCGTGGTATAGACTTGGCTGCATTCTTGTCTAGCTTATTCAACTAAATTATTTTACGCTGACTTATAAAACGCAAAAATCTACTGTTTGAGAAGAACAGACTGGATTCTGTAGGTAGAGAGATGGCAAAGATCACTTCTTTGCTAAAGTGCATTTACTTAAATGTCTTCTGTATAGCCGCCCCATGATACCCATCATTCTACAGTACAGCGGCGTATTCGCATTTGTTAAATGCATTGTACTTTGAATTTTCTATAGAAACAGTGCGCTCGCTAAATTTGTGAATATTGTGCGAGCTCTGTACACTAGAATTGTTGTCCTGTTAGAGACGAGAATTGGATAGGAGCATGGATACATCTTTCACTGTTTGTGTTCAGCTACCTTACGAGCTGTACTCTTTCGTACGTTCGAGTTATTGTATTGAATTTCACCAACGTGGTGGATTTTTCGACTGATGTTCACTATTAAAATATTGGGATTCTACTCTGGCTTCCGTGGACAGGGTGGAAGCGCTCGTATTTCACTAGCATAATGACCACTGAACATGCGGTGTGAAATAGATGCTACCCTCTAGCCTGCAACCAATGTTAAAAGTTTTTCATTTTTTGGCGTATCGTTTGAAGGATTACGTTACAGTAATTATGTTTTCTCAATGATCTTTTGTTGTACTCTTGTTATGCTGTCAGGCTTCAAGTCGTGAAAATCCGTCATTTGGTTACAAAGATATGATTTATGGTTAAATATCATTATTCCATTCGTGTAGCTTTTACAGATTTCTTGCGGTAAGATTTTGTCGCTGGTGGTAGAGTATGGAGTTCACAACAAGATTACTTTCGGATCAACATTTCTTGCTAGAAGCTAATCAGTGTACACTTTAGGAAGGCCTTTATAAACTTGTGCATATGGTTCCATAGTTTGACAGGGAAATTTTGATTTCACTCATATTATTCAATTTTTTTATCAATGCGGTGTGTGTGGAGATTTCTTTAACACATTCCGGCTTGCTGATCCCGAATACATAGGTGATTGTGTTCATTTTTCAGTGGAGAATGGCGAAATCCAGTTCCATTAACTTAGTCTAATACTTATCCATCGGACATGCATGAAGGCTAAATATCACAAAAACAGTTATGACCAACTTTTAGTAAGAAGTCTACAGCCGTTATGAACGGCTGCTTTTCGCCAGCCTACACAAATGTCTACCTGGGATCAATGGTGACATCGGGCGAATCGGCTTTGCCAAGATTTCCAAATATCAGAATCTTCCTACAGATTCGTTTGACAGGCGATGAGTATTAATGTAGTGTCGTCATTTCATTTATTCAGGCCCTGTATTGTCGATCTTCATTCAGTCAGCTGTGACAAGATATAACAGACTATTGCTGCCACCTGCAAAGTTTCGGGAATCGATGGCCTTGTTTAGTATTATTTAGGTCATCGTTATCTTAGTTTCAGGGGGCGTTAATACGGATCAAAACGTAAAAGTCATTCATTTCTATCCGTCCGATATTTGACATGACATTATCATCGATGATGTGTGTAAAATCGATTTCCTTATCCTGTTACTTGGCTAACGAGGCAAGTTTGGTTATTTGCTTAAACCGCAGAAATTGTAGTGTAATAATCTATTGTTCGCACACATATTTCGTGATATGGATAACTTGATCACGCCTCACCGTACTCTCACTAACCGAAAAACAATTCAATGGGCGTAAATCGATGGGGATCTAGCGTGAACAAGTCAAATTGAGAAGTCATAATTGTACCGTGTGAGTGTTTCTGAACTACGTTTATGCATGTATGTATGACTGCCTAATCTAATTTTTGTCAGGATTTATCTGCGTATAGTTCCACGTACCATCCTGAGTTGATATTTCCTGCGGTCAGTAGAATATATAAACACGGCCATAGTCCAGATGTCAGATCTGATGACATTCCATAATATTCATTCTTATCACATGCAGAATAGTTCGGAGTTGATTCATAGACCAGGTTTCTATGTTGAACGTAATGCACCTCAAATATGGCATTTTTTCTGCACTGGATGTCAAAATAGCATAGTACGCATATGAAAGAACTTCTGCTCGCTTGCTTTGCTCACGTTGTAATATGTCGTAAGCAATTCTTGTCTGCTCTAGACACGCAGTATAAACATAGCGCCGTTGAAGTCGTGAATGGATTATTGTTTCAGGAGGAAATAGATTTCGCGTAACACCTTGATCAGTAAAAGCAGTTTGAAGCCCACCGCGCGATTTTCGGTGATCTGTTTCAATACAAAATAGTTATCGTTGAGAACTGCTTCCTATGAGTTTTCTCTGGAATCGGACCATGTAATCCCAGATTCTCACAGTGTCTATGAGTGCAACAGACAGACAAAATCTCAGTTTGTAGTTTAAATTAGGCATATATTTATTTGCTCTCTTGTGAGTTGGCGATCATATTGGCCCATTATCACACAGGGAGCTCTTTACAATGTACGCCCAATTTTTTTACTCGGTTTCAGTAACTTCTTTTCAATTATGCACCTTGTAAGGCTTAGCAGTGGAGATTGTGCACTTGGAAAAACGATCGTCAATTTCTAATAGCACCAAATATAAGGCCCATTGGTCGAGAATTGAAGGTGCTTTTGTATGCTACTGAAACAGTATATTTAAAACGGCTTATTATTCACTTGAAATATATAACTTCCCTTGACAGACGTAAAACGACAATCTCCATTCAGTCATATTTAATCAGAATTGTACTTATTATCAATTATATTTGGGTAGACGAATATGGTGATTTAAATCACGGCCTGTCGGTAATGTTCAATCTTTCGACTGCGGAATAGTAGGCGCTATGCGGTTATTTAAAACTAAAAATAATGGAGTGCAAATAATTGGATAATCCATATATGTGCTTTTTCAATTTTGATGCACATGTGATTACATGATTCTATATGTAGAGGTTATTGGAATAAATGGATTTTAGTGAATACTGCATTTACGAAATTAATCTGTGCATGCATTGTACCTCACTTGTGTTTTTTGCACCATGCCAACGATGCTGCTAGGTTAGTTAACCTAAATAGTGAATATATATTGACATGCACTTTTCCTTTTTGAGGTATATGTCCATATTTTGTATTTTTCTAATATAAATCTATCGTGTCTTTCTTAATACACGCCTACGAATAAATCAATAATTTGTTATTCTGAAGCTCAGCCTTCGATATTATTTGATGAACGACATTTTCAAAGCTAAATTATAACTATATATGTACATGGATATATATATATATATATATATATATATATATATATTCCTGTTGATTTCACCTTTATTGGTTGGGTCGTTTATGCACATTCTCACAGAATTTATCATAAGTGTCGTCCCTAACTCCGAAGACAAAGCTTTCATTTGTACAGAAGCCATTTTGTTCAAATCAACACGCTTTATTTTTAATCAATTATTTATAGGATTTTGTTAGTATAAATCGCGTCCATTTAGTGAAACACAATACAAATATTTATTTTTCTATATTCACTTATGCGGCTCGAAGGCTGCTTCCATTATGGTGTTGACTACTTCAACTTAATTCGTGGACTTTTGCGAGGAATTTTAGTTTTATTCACTTCAGTCCTACATAGGACAGTTGAAGCGTTCTCGGCCTCAAATGTGGCTATTTTTACTTCAACGATCAAGTGCGACAGCTTGTGGTCCATTGGGCATGTTAACAAAAATCCTCAACGTGGTACGACGGTGTCAACCATGTTTCGATGGCCGATCGTACATGGGCTAACGGGGCTATGGCGGTGGTGTCACCAGGGCGTGGTGGATTTCCGACCGGCAATCGGATCTCCTATAAAATACCACATGAGCTCGACGACGGCACCATGACTCGGCGTGTGTTCCCCGCCACAAAAGGGTTCAACAGCTACAGGATTACATGGACTCCTGGACAGTACCCCGTATTTCCGAATGGCGAATGAGCTCTCAACAGTCACCGTCAACCATGCAACTTACTGCTGCCTTGCAGACTGCGCTTGGATGTGCAAAGGCTAGAGGTGCGTCCTCGATCAAAAAGCGAGTGGGGAGGGGACACCACTTGTACCAAATTCCCAAGAAACTCCATGGGAGCCGGCTTATCCTCCAAAAGGAGTCAGCCACAGTAAAGTAAAAAGTAAAAGCCTCTAGTGCCTTAGACACGACCTTCGTGACTATGGCAGTCACCGACCCTTAGGCGTGTTCGTATACATCGTCTTGCATGGGATTGTTTCTGTGTGGCGCCTACATTCAGTTATCTGTTTTAGGGACTGCTGAATATCCGCTATGGTACAGCGCTCACAGAAACCTGGGATTACACGTTCACCTGGCAGCCTAATTTGATCTTCATAGAGTATGGTTATTGTAGCGAATCCTATAGCTATTGATACTGTTAATCACATGACACGCTTGGCCAAATTTAGTTTGTCTCTCTAGGATCCCGGGTTTTCGTGGAATCCACATCGAAATAACTCTTTCATCGTTCGGTGTGCTTGCTCAGCCTTCGCATTGGTCTGTGAATGGTAAGAGGCTGTGCGGGAGTGTTTTACGTCTAGGTCCTTGCACAACTGATTGATTTCTCTCGACTCTAACTGTGCGTCTTGGTTGGTAACAATGACTTTTGGAGTCATCGCTCTTCTAAGCATTATATAATCTTCTTTTTTTATTTTCTTCATTGGTACAAACTCGACCCATCAAGTAAACTTGTTGATCATCTAAAATAAATAAGCTACCCCGACACGAGCTATTTCTAGCGGACCTACCAGATAAATATGCAGAAATTGGTTCCATGCAGAAGTATTGTAAGCAATCTGGGTGAACTTTTCTCTTTTTTTGGTTTACAACGTTGAATAAGTGCATTGTTGACAATAGCTACGAATTTCTTTGGACATGCTCGTCAAATACAATCGCCACTGTAATGTCTCAGTGTGGCGCCCGGCGCCGGGATGCTCTAAAGTTTCATTCCATAAGGTCATCAATTCTGTTTGTACTGACCTCGGCACAGATCATTGCACTGTTTTTCCTTCTTTTCGCACCAATAGGCCGTCTTGCAGGCTCAACGCTTTATATGATTCTGACATTGCTGTGCCATTTTTCCATGATCGATATGGCATGTGGCATCATTTACCTGTTTTTAAGAGACTTTGATAAGTGGCGAAACTCGCAGAGCGTAATTTCTGCTCAGCGAATCGGCCACCACATTCTCGATACCAGCTCTATGATGAATTTTTGCATCGTATTCCTCGAGCTCTTCAATGTCTGGGTGTACTATTTTTTTCTCAATATCCAGTGATCGCCATTGCACTAGTGCTTTATGAGCGGTAAAGACGTCTATATGTCCACTGATGACAAAATAGCTAAACTTTCGTAGTGCCAATTGTACGACCAGTAATTCATTTTTGGTGACGGTTTAGTTTTTCTCTACCTTAGTTAGCATGATCCAATACTCATCTTTTATATTCTTCATAAGTCAGGTCGACTGGCAATTATAATTAAACTGCAACTTTATAGTCAACTAATTCCTGGACAGCCACGCGCACAATGGGTGCTTCTAATAAAAAGCATTGCGCTCGAACAGAGGCTTCAAATTTTTAGAACCACAACTGGCCTTTCTTCATCCAAGGGTGAAAACTCGTCGATTCTGATGAAATCATCTGCATGTCTGTCTGTTACTTCTTGAGTGCTGTCGCCATTGCTATCTTCACAAATATGTATGTGGAGACGTTTATGTGGATTCCTTCGAATATATTATAAGTGCGTCGTTCAGCTGAGACTTAACTATCTCTAACTCCGTAATTAAAATGATCATTTTTTCAGTCAATACTCTTACTAAATTTTCAAGCCCGTCAGAAGCCATTTCGTTTAGATCAAAACAAATGCTTTATTTTTTATCAGTTATTTAATGGAGATTGTTCATGTAAAGCACGTCTATTTAGAAAAACAAAATCCAAATAGTTATTATTTTATTTTCGCTTCTATGGCTCAAGAACTGCTTCCATCAGTGGACAGATTGCTTCATCATAATTCGTGCACATTTATTTCGGAGTCTGTGACTACCCATTTCGCCATATACTACACAGTCTTCAATAACATATATATATATATATATATATATATATATATATATATATATATATATATATACATATATGGATATGTAAATTTTTTAATCAGATCTTGGAGGATCTCACTTGGTTGCTACTATAGTTAGTTAGTAGTTCCTTAGCTGTTATTTAGTTATACATATGCTACTTGGTGTGTATACTTAAATATATATGGATGGATATTATTATCTATTTATATAAGATGTGGAAGGAACTCACATTGTTTATATTTTTATTTAAATATGCATTATATATATATATTTATATATACAGATAATTATAAAAGATGTGAGAACTCACATGGTTGCTTATATGATTATCTATATGTGCATAAGATATAGTGTGTAGACGTGTATATGAATGGATATTTATATATAAGAATTGTGTATAAATAAATATAAGTTAATAAGTAGATATATAATTCGTATGAACACACCTTAGTGCTTATATGTAATTTTTATACACATAGATATGTATATGGTTTGGACAGTGATATTTAAATGGAAAATTATATCTATACAGGCTATATGTATAAAGGAATGTGTATTTGGTTGATATACCATTAGTTATTGTAAGCTCCATATTCGGTCTTGTCCAAACGTTGGGTTATACTATATTCTTTGAACAGTTTTACTAATCGCACTCTCTCTGTAATCTATTGCACACTGGATGAGATTAGGTAAACCTGGAATTGAGGATTACTGCAATATAATTAGAATGAAATTTTTTTGATACATTTACGCGTAAGAAAAATTATAAAATAAGTTGAGACATCACGGATAGGGACTGTATCCCTATCTATAGGATTTGCTTATACTTATTCCATAAATGTCATTTTAGATGACATTACATATATGTTTTGATAGGTTGATTTGTTTGAGAGGATGTGAGTATTTTCGTGGATATATGTGAGTATAAGAGAATATGTATTAAGACCGGATATTGGGTGTTAATATTCAACGATGACAGCACTGCACAAAGAAGTTCTTCACTCAAAAATTATATCATGGCTTATTTTTGATTACCCATTCATTCAGGTGGAGTCTATGTGACAACTTTTTATACATTTATGTTTTCCTACCTTATGCAATGTTTATCTTAATCTAACAGCCTATACATAATAAAAATCCTACCATTAAACTTTAATGACATCGGTATAGAAAATTTAATTATTCAACTTTTACAGTTTCATCTCATCAATTAGTAGTTAGAATTCATGCGGTCAGGATTCAAACAGAAGTTCATTCGGTTCCGTCTTGAAACTCATGCCCTATGCCACCAAAGTTGCGAATTAATTTGTATGCTTTAGGTAAAGAACAAACAATTTTGT
Source organism: Eudiplozoon nipponicum (assembly GCA_029291075.1). NCBI lineage: Eukaryota > Metazoa > Platyhelminthes > Monogenea > Mazocraeidea > Diplozoidae > Eudiplozoon > Eudiplozoon nipponicum. Next base: position 654 of record JAQBSW010015197.1, on the reverse strand, counting down.
CAGTGTTTCCACGAAGTGGATCTAAGTTGATATCATTCTTGACCAAGCCATACCAGATTTGCTATCGTGAAGCATAAACCTTGCCACGTTGGATATTGTTTCAAAATTATTGCACAATGACAGGATTTGGTTGTGTATTTCGTCGGCACATGCAATTCATCAACTGGACTTCTTTTGTCCTTATTGGCGTCAATATATTTGTGCATATGTGTATATAATTGTAAATAGATAAAAATATAGATGGAGATTTAGAGCTCCCACATAAGAGTTTCCATATGAGTTAATTACAATAAGATCGATTTTTGTTTGCCGCTTGAATTAAAATAAATGTTGCCAAATCAGATTTCTCGTTAGTGAAGATACGTTTCGGCGTAATTTAACTAATTTGAACGGTCCGCCATCTTTAAACATAAGTCGCATAACATCTGGCGTGAGACAATGAAAGAAGACTGAAAAGTCTAGAATAGAAAAAAATGGTGAGCCACCGCAGTAGCAGCGCATCTCAATTTTCAGGCGTAGTTAGTGAATTTGGTCCACGCATCACTTTCACGATAGGAATCCGACCTGGCGTGGCTAGCCTACTTCTCTCAATAATAGTGTATTATGAAATCAATTGCAATGACCGCCATTGATGGAAAACACAAAAAGCTGATA
>JAQBSW010015196.1:0-10242 GCA_029291075.1 Eudiplozoon nipponicum | reverse complement strand
TTGATTTAAAGAACTATTTCCCACTCTACTTTTAAATAATGTACTTAATATTAGAATAGAATAGAATTATATTAAATTATATTAAGAAATAAATTTTGTGTTGAACCATAATTATATTATAAAGGAAGTCCATAAAAATATTGCTATAAGGTGCCAATTTATGTTTAACAGATCTCAACTAGAATGAAGAATATGGTTCTTTATGTCGTAAATTTTGATAAGCACAGGGGATAAAGATGGATTAAATGATTAGGTCATACAACAATAATTATAATAATTACAAGCAGAGGCACGCCCACACACGCCTGCGTAAAACAAATTAATAAAGGTGTATTAAATTAATGTACTTAAACTGTTTACTTTGTTGCGAATAAAGGATGTTGCAATCGACTGCTTCCGCAGTGCGTAACTCCTTTTCATTTATTAGTCTGAAGAATACTTGGAAATCCGTCAAATTTATAATTTGATGCTTGCATAAAATGTGCTCAGCTTTTGCAACACGTTTTTATTCGCCAGGTAGTTTTAAATTAAAATACTTCCGAATTCGCGTTTATATGTAAAACCTCATTGCACTGTTCGATTGAAGGGACAAAATAATTCAAAACTAAGTCTGTCAGGAATTTTCTTATATGAAAAACGAGAAAGGTGTTACGGATAGCGGAATCTGTTCTATACAGCATTCGTAACTCACAAATAAACTGGCAAATGAAATTTGTCCATGAATTTCATACAAACTGGTAAATTGTGCGAGTGTGTGTGTGTGTGTGTGTGTGTGTGCGCGCACCTTCACGTTCGTTTCCAGCTTTCACTCGTTGTAGATCGCGTTAGTACAAAATCTAATTAATTTACATATAACTTTAAAAAGTTACTATATAAAATGCCAGATATTGCATGTCAGATGAGTTCTGGCAGACTTATACCATTTTGCGAAATATATATAGAGTTCAGGCTATTGGTGATTCAAAAATTGACATTAACGTACCTCGCCTCTATCAACAGTTATGTCACGACCACGTGGATCGCGGGCCTTATAGGAGTATAAAGCTAAGGCTTGTTCAGCTCCGTAGGGAACACCGTCGGGTGCAATCAACTCGGCGTCTTCACAAGCAAACTCTACTCGACGTCGACCTGACTCCGAACCAGAAGGTACATCAGGTGCCATTCTTTTAGGACCACTTCGCCGCTGCGATTGTTGACTAAGGTCATCGCGATGCCTCCGATCATTTGGAGGACTTGTAGGCTCCTGCCAACGCCGATGTGTGCGCGAACCTCGTGCGGACAAGCCGATCTGACCGAAACGACCGTCCGTGTCGGTCTCCTCAGAAGAACCGGAAGAGGCGGGCGAGGAGACGAGAATACTACGAGTCGGTGTGTTGGATTGCGCTCGGCGCCTTTTCAGCGGAAGTGTCGATATATATTCAAAACCGTCTTCATCGTCACGATAGTCAATAACAGTCGACGGAGAAATTTGCAAATGTATTGCTGGCCAAGATGGGCCCTTGGGCTGATGTCGCTGTCTTCTGGAGTCCACCCTGGATGCACGATTCCAACGGTCTATTTTCCACCCAATTGAAGAAAGCAAAAAAATGGCGATAAACAGAGCATTTAGCTATAGTTGAAATTTCATAAATCATATCCTACCCCTCACTTTATAAATTGTATTTATAAAATGAATTTTTTTGAATTCGTGCCTCACGAGTTTTCGTCGGCTTAGGCATTTTTCAAAACAGGCTTAAAATCATTTTAGACAGCACGAACGGAGGTATCGACGTTTGCCTATTCAATATCACTGTGTTCCACACAGACTCGCGTATTTTGTACACTTACCACGTTTGTGGTAGGTTGATGGAAGTCGGCTAACATGCAGGCCAAAATATCTTTAGGTAAACTTATACCTGATTAATGACACGAGAATAGGTTAATTACAAACAAGTGAGTAAACTTCATTTAGCAAATTATAAGATTGAGAGCTACCTTCTAAGCCTTAAATTTGACCACCATAAATTATTTAAAAATCTGCTTTAAATATATTTTTGCTAAGTGTAAATGCAGGAAAACGATGTTGACTAGCATTTTTAAAACGTGCTTATCTAAAAGTCTATGTGATGTTCAAGTTGGGAGAGCTAAAAACAAACTCTAAAATACCCGAACGACTATTAATTCTACACATCTGTTATTCTATGAATTTCGGAAATTTTTTCTCATATTTTTAAAATAGTTGAAATTGATCACTATAAAATCATTAAAAAACAGGCGAACGACTATTAATGCTACACATAACTTATTCCATGATCTTCGGATATTTTTTCTCATATTTTTAAAAATGTGGAAATTAATATCAATAACATCATTAAAGAAACTGGATTACATTACACATATCTTATTCCATGGATCTCTGATCTTTTTTCTATTTAATTAATTGAATTAATTTATAAAAAGTCAAAAAAATTGCGATCAAATAACAAAAACACAAATTAACTCCATTTTTACTAATTCACCATAATTCACAAAGTTTTACTTCAAAATAACCCCCTCCCCCTCCCTCAATGGTCCACTGTACCCAGTATGTTGATAAATCTCAGCTTAAAAATCTCCGTAAAAAAGATCCGATATATACGACATATTTCAAAGAAACTATATAAACATTTAGAAATTTAACCTTACAGTACCAAATACGTAACAGTTAGATGCTGTTTATGCCGGAGAACATATATATGCAAATTTTTTATCAGTTGTTGCGCACCTAGTAACAAATAAGTTGAATTATGATCGGAAGGGTAGACCAAAGACAGCATGAACAGAATGTATTAACTCGTGCACATTCATTTGACGTTCACTTGTGACTCTTCAGTAGAAGCCGGTAATAAACCCTTTACCCACTACATATTTAGGCGAAGAATGTTCGAAAATAGGACGAAACAATCTCCTATACGGAGATATGGGACCCTTATTATTTATATATATATATATATATATATATATATATATATATTTGTATATATATATATATATATATATATATATATATATATTCTTTTGGTATGCGAGCTTTAATAAAATTCATTGTTCCCTTCCTGTGTGCAAAAACAAAAGAAATTTTATCAGATATAAGAAAATTTTCTTTCTCATGGTCTTCTCAAATATCTACTCATGAACAAAGCTTTATATATAAACTGGAAAGCAAAAACAAGATAGAAATATGTGAACAAAGCGAGTGTGAAAAATAGAAACCAATCAAATTGCGTGCGTCACATCCAGTTCAAACTCAATGTTTGTACGTGCTTCTTCTGCTTACATAAATCCGGCTGCAATTTGTTTATCCATTAGGCTTCGTATGTGGCTAGCTGCCTTTTGTTTTTGCATTTAGTAATTACTTTGAATGCTACGTCTGGAGAACATACGTGCGATGTTTCGATGATGTGTTGCGCAATATGAGACGTGTATTCACCATTTGATTTCAAACAGGCGTTTGAGTTGCAATGTTCTTTCATTCGAGTAATTAACCGTCCGGTCGATCGGCCAACATAAATTGATCAACAATTTGAGCATGTATATTGGTAAATAATATTTGATATCGACATTAACGGGTCTTTCTCTTTGATTGCTGGTAAAGGCAAGTTTGTTACCCTAAATAACACTCATAGTTTAGCTGCATTAAATGTGCGTGTTAATGCTGCTTAAAATTTATTTTGTGCCATTCCGGAAACGGCATCCCCCTTAAATGGGATGTTTTGGTAGACTTTTTTCTTTTCTGGCCCGTAATACATCTGTTTCGGTTTAATTCCCCTTTTTAATAAGTGATTCATTTAATTTTCTGGGATAGCCATTAGACATTAATTCGTTAATTGTTTTATTATATTTATTTTATTTGGAATCTTGACTAGCCAACCTGTCAATTCTTGAAAGCAGCCACGAACTGTTGATAATTTATATTGAAATGACACAAAACTGCTGTAATGCAAATACTGTGCAGATCACATTAGTTTATGGTAAATTGTTCTGTTTAATTTTCCTTTAGTTTCTTTCCATAATAGTACATCTAGGAAAGGCAGACAATCATCTTTCTCGTGCTCTATCTTGTTTTGCTTTCCAATTTATAAATAAAGGTATGTTCATTAGTAGATATTTATGGCGATTATACAAAATAAATCTTTCTTGTATCTGATGAAATTTCTTTTTGTTTTTGCACACAGGAAGGGTACAATGAATATATATATATATATATATATATATATATATATATATATATATATATATATATATATATATATATATATATATATATATATATATATATATATATATATATATAGCAGTCGGCTTTAACTGTATTATGATGACTTCAGGAAATTAGCACCACTACTGCAAGTGGTGTCCCATCTTATTTTCCCACGTTGCTCCCCAAATTTGCTAGTGGGCAAAGGACGTAATACCAGTAACTACGAAAAAAATGTTCATCCTGACTTTAGTTTATCCTATTGGTCACATTTGAACAATTGCTTACTATGTGCACACCACTAAATACACAATTTATTGCACAAATTTCACGCGATTTGTGACAGTCCCATGAGTAAAAAGGTAGGTTTATTAAATGAAGGTGCAGTATTATTATTCTGCTTGGCAAATTTGAAAGAACGCATATATTAAATTCAGTCTGAAACTTCAGTTATTATTGTGAAGGTTAATTAAATGGTGGGAGATCAATTAACTCTTTATATAAAAATACAACAAATTGTATTTTTGGAAATTTCATTCTCTCCTGGTAGGGCCTCTACATCATTGAAGCATGACACACCGTGATCATGAATTATAAACAACATTAAAAAACGACCTATCCTAGTCTATCATATATTGAAGATTTTCCTGCAAAATACTTCAAACTAGAGTCTATTTCACCCAGTAGGATAAAATAAATCTCAATTTAAGTCATTTTCTATAAATGTGATATGTGTTGAAAATAAATTAAGATATTTGGTAAGAATCGAAGCAAATTTGAATTAGTATAAGAACTAATATGATTAGTTATATATTAAACATGTTACTACCCAGGTGGAACGCAATTGATTAATTTATCAGGGTTAATACTGAATCTTCGTTTATGTTGGATAAAATGGTCGGTTATACAATTTAACAATAATTGTTTGCGCGGGTGGTGGTATTTTTGTTATGTTGTTCGACGACTGGTTAAATACAGTGGGATTGGTGTTTACTTCAAGCTCGCAAACTTGACTTTAAAAAAAATAGTCGGTTGACCTTGAAAAAGCAGCATATGAATGTGACATATTTCACGATTATTTTGCCTCTACCTTCAGAGTTTTCGTAGTCTGAGCCCTCGTCACCAGGAGACGATGTCTCGTCATCGTAGTCCATTGTGCTACTGCGCTCCGCAATATCGTCTTCTTCTTCGTTGTCGTCCTCATTATCCTGCCTGCCTAGTGATGTGTCAGCTGAACCATCTCTGAACGCATCATCGTCAAATTCGCCATCAGCATAATCGTCTTCATTGTCATAGATTCCTTTCACGCTGAACCGTCTACCTTTACTGCCTAATTGATGCACTCGAGAGGACGAGCCACTAAATCCGCTGTAGATCTGTTCAAGATCTTCAGCACGAATCTTTAATTAAAAAAAATTAAATCTTAATCTACAAGTTTAAGTTACACTATTTTATGCATCTTGTTGGTATGCTACAACTGAAGATATCGAATAATTTCGAATTTAAAGCAAAACTAAATTCGGACATCAAAACACTGCGCAAGGTAAAACCATGTTGGAAAATTTTTATACAACTATTTATAAAGAAATACTATGAATTTTGCAATGATTTAGACATTTTGTAAGAAGTAGCATATCGTCGATGAAATATGATGAATATTTTGAATATTTATGTTTTTTTTAATTAAAAACCTAAGTTTATCCGACACATGCGATAAACGCACACAAAAAATTAACCAAATATGACGGAGAACATTTTTCATTGTATTTTTGTTAATAATTGAGGATTTGATGTAGCCACTGACAGATTCCAAAATACGCATTTAATTAGCATTGTTCTTTGGAAAATCATACGGTATAAACTTTTTGCAGTGTGGTTTAAGGCGAATAACTTGTGCATCAATTATGTAATTTATTTCGTCACAAATTACTTGTTCCGTTGCAATAAGCACCATTTTACTACAGTGTCAAATATGTGCGAAAAGTATGATTGACTTCTCTCATTGGTCCATGAATGTGATATTCTGAACTGTTTCTACCACCCTAGAGTGGCGTTTGAAATCGACGAATTAAATCTTGATTGCGACAAAACGTTCGTGCGGAGAACTTTAAATATTATTTATTAACACAACATGATCAGACAGGTAATGCATTAGTTCATTTAGGAGCGGACAAACTTGCCGATTGTGCATACTGGTGACTCATCAGTAAGATCCGAAACTACGCGTCCACACAAACACACACACATACACACACACACAACTTGACCACATTTATAATGAGTATAGGGTGTTGCAATGATTTGTACTGATGAGTCACCAAAAAGCACGAAACAAATGTGTAAATGGGATTATACTTTTCGCTCTTACTGACTTTTATACGTCATTCTTATCCTATAGGAAATAATTTAATTTAATGTAAGCATTACGTAGCATACATGTGTGTACAGATTGGCTCTTTGCAAAAAAGAATAAATAGCGCAGTTGAGAAAGGATGAGTATTAATTAAAAAGGAAGCATTCCAAATGTACACCCTTAAACTGGAAAGCACATAAACTGACTCAGTGCAGTTCAAGTTTAAATAAACCTAACTGATACGGAATTTATTCCAATGAATAAAGCAAATCAGTTACACAGAACAACTTAATGCTAAAAATTAGTAGAACTCATTTAGACTTTATTAGCCATTGAATAAGCTAATTGATTAATTGAAGCACCATTTTAAATAAAACAGCCCCAAACGGAACTAAGTATATTCTAATGCACTAATTACCGGGACGCAATATCCTAAAAAAATTGCAAACAAACAATCATTGATTGCGCGGGTGGTGATAAAAATTCTTTCAATTGAGTTTGCGAGCTTGAGTAAGCAACAATCCCATTTTATATCAACAGTCGTCGTACAAGGTAGCGAAACGGCAGTCAGTCACATGTACTGACGCACTTTGACCTATGCCGTCCCAAATGTGAACCTTTTGCTGCCTTTTTACTAGCAAACTTGATTTAAAGCAGTTATGTCACCACACGCGAATCAATGTTGTTTTAATCGGATAAATCAACATTCTTGTATTTAAAAGGGAATATTGTCGCTACTGCTAGCAGAATCACTATATTCGCCCATTTCACTGTTAGCTATTATTCCAAATGTCAATCCTGCAAGATCAGTTGGGATACATGAAATACGCAAATAACATACGTTGTGCTGTGCTTCCGGTTTCGTCATCAACATGCACAAATTGGACAGCCGTTTCAAGTCCGCTGCTCCAAACGAACGAATTTCCTCCTTCAAAAGACGAAGTCGCTTTATTTTGGCCTAAAATATGAATAAATCAAAATTATTAAAATAAGACAAAATCAAATATGTCAATTCTCGTAGAAGATTACTAGAAACATTATCCCAAACAGCGTAAGGTAGCTTATTCTAGATTTAAATTCGTTTGGTGAGCGTTTTAGAACAAGCTTTGGACAATTCTTCAAATAAAGTGTGCGAGCTTGAATTAAACACAAATCGGTGCGACTGGCGGTAGGTTTGCTATGCTGTTCGACGACTGGTTAAATACAATGAGATTGTTGTTTACTTCAAGCTCGCAAACTTGATTTAATGAATTTTTACCACCACCCGCGCAATCAATGATTGTTTAGGTAAGGCCTTTTACTGTAACTTTAACTTTCTGTAGTTTGCCGTCGTCCTCTGATGACGATCATTCAAGGTTGAAACGTGTCATTAAGTGGGAGTGACGGGAGTTTTGTTCTGTTATTCGACGACTGGTTAAATAAAATGGAATTGGTGTTTACTTGATTTAAAGAATTTTTACCACCACCCGCGCAATCAATGATTGTTCAATTAAGCCTTGAAAAAGTTCGGCAAAAGTAACAAAAATACATTTGGCTGAATTGCATAAACAATCAAATGCTCGAACTCTACTAGATGTTTAAAATATTAATTTATTTGCGCATTAGTCTCAGCTGCAGACAAATGGAAGTATTAAAGTCAAGAAAAATCATTTTGGGAAGTTTAAGTAATATTTCAGTGGTAGTAGTAATCGTAGTAATAATATAGGTAGTATTAGTAAGAAAAAGGAAAACACTTTAGAGAAGTTTCAGTAATATTTCAGCGGTCGTTATAATAGCATTATTTGTAGTATTATTATTATTAGTAGTAGTAATAGTTTCAGTAGTATTAGTAGTATTGCCACAATTAAAAATAATTTTGGGAACTTAATAATATCTCATCCGTCGATATAATTGCAGTAGTAGAAGTTATGTTAGTATTAGTAGTAATTTTAATAGTAGTATTAGCAGTAGAATTAGTAATAGTAGTAACAAAATTAAAAATAGTTTTTGAATGTTATAATAATATTACAGTGCGCGTTATAATTGCAGTAGTAGCAGTAATAATAGTAGTAGTATTAGTAGTTTCAGTATTAGTAGTAGTAGTAGAAACAAAATTAATAATATATTTGGCAAGATTTAATAATATTTTATCTGCCGTTATAATTGCAGTACTAGCAGTAAAAGGATTAGTAGAAGTAACATTAGATGTATCAATTTTAGGAGTAATAGTAGTAGTAGTTTCTGTAGAAAAAGTAGTAGTAGTAGTAGTAGTAGTAGTAACAAACTTAAAAAATATTTTAGGAAATTGTAATATAATTCTGCGGTCGTTAAAATTCGTGTAGTAGTAGGAATAGTAGTAGTAGTAGTATTAGTAGTAGTAGTAGTAGATGTAGTAGTTGTAGTAGTATTAGTGGTAGTGGTAATATTAGTAGTAGTAGCAATATTTCTAGTTTTATTCGCATTAGTAATAGTAGCAAAAACAGAAGTTGTAGTAGTTATAGTATTAGTAGTAGTAGTATTAGTAGTGATATTAGGAGAAGTAGTAGTCGTGACCGTATTAGTAGTTTTGGTCGTAGTAGGAATAGTATTATTATTAGTAGTAGTAGAAGTAGTTGTAGTAGTAGTAGTAGTAATATACATAGTACTAGTAGTAGTAGTATTACTAGTAGTACAAGTAATAGTAGGAGAAGTAGTAGAAGTAGTAGTAGTAGTATAAGAGGTAATAGTATAGTTGTAATAATTGAATAAGTAATTGTATTAGTAGTATTAGAAGTAGTAGTAGTAGTAGTAATAGTAGAATTAGAAGTGATGGACGTCTTAGTAGTAGTAATGGTGGTAGTATTTGTAGTAGTAGTAATATTAGTAGAAGTTATATTCGTAGTAGTATTTGTTGTAGTAGAAGTAGTGGAAGAAGTAGTAGTAGTCTTAGAAATAGTAGAAGTAATATTAGTAGAAGTTGTAGTAGTAGTATCGGAAGCAATTATTTTTGTAGTAGTATTAGTAGTATTAGTATGATTAGTAGTATTAGTAGACGTAGTCGCAGTTTTAGGGTTAGTCGTAGTAGAAAAATAAGTAGTATTAGTAGTAGTAGTAGTATTAGAAGTAGCCGTTTTTTGTAGTGGTAGTAGTAGTAGTAGTATTAGATGTAGAAGTAGTATTCGTAGTAGTAGCATTAGTAGTGGTAGTAGTAGTAGTGGAAGTAGTTACAAAATTAAAAATATTTTGGGAAGTTTTATTATAATTTCAGCGGTCGTTATAATTAGTGTAGTAGTTTTAATTTTAGCAGTATCAGTATTCGTAGTAGTAGTGGTAGTAGTAGTATTAGTTATCTAAGAAAACTTTTGGGAAATTTTTAATAATATTTTATCAGTCGTTGTAATTGCAGTAGTAGCAGTATTAGTAGTAGTATTCGTATTAATAATAGTAGTAATAATGGAAGTAGTAGTAGTATAAGTAGTAAAATAAGTATTATTAGTAGGCGTAGTCGTATTTAGTATTGTTAGTCTAATTGGGAATAGTAGTATAAGCAGTAGTAGTAGTAGAAGTAGTAGGAGTATTAGTAGTAATAGTATTGGTTGTAGTAGCAATAGTAGTAGTAGCAGTAGTAGTAGTAGTAGTAGCAGTAGTAGTAGTAGGAGTAGTAGTAGTAGAGGGACTATTAGTAGTAATAGTATTAGTTGTAGTAGTAGTAGTA
>JAQBSW010015195.1:0-10243 GCA_029291075.1 Eudiplozoon nipponicum | reverse complement strand
TCTAATTCTCCTTCAGCAATCATGTTATTGACCAATAATTTAACTTCTCCTTGTAGCTTATCCGTAGGATCTTTATTAATTTTAGTGTATACCTCTATATTGTCTAGTTGTTCATACATTTTGTCATTATAGTCAGATTGACTCATCAGAACCGTCGCTCCTCCTTTGTCTGCTTTCAAACATATCACACTGTTTGCTATTAACTCTTTCCTGAGACTTTTTATTTCATAATTTGGTTTATATTTTTCCTCTGCGTACGTTAGCACAGCCGCAGCTACGTCTAATTCAAACCTAACTTTATCCTTCTCTGAGAGGAATTGTGCTGTTTTAACAGCCTCAGTAATTATCTCATTTTTTGGTGATTTCTCAATTTGGATAGCTGTATTCAGACCACGATTAAGCATTTCCAGCTGTTTCTCATTAAGATTTATTTTAGATAGGTTTACCACTCGATTAGTTACAGCAGGACATGTCCTAACTGTGGTCTGTCTATAGATGCCCAAATTTCCTAACTTTCTATCATGCCTGATGTGAACCTTTTTTATCTCCCTATTACGTGCGCCATCAGTAAAATCCTCTATACATTTAAAGTCATCCGCGTGCAAAAAGGAAAGTAACATAGATCTTATTTTAGTTTTCTCTCTAATTAGTTCATATTTGCGTTTTTCTAAATCCCTAATCAATGTATTCATTATGTTCAAAGTCAGTTCATGTTTAAGAGATCTACCTTTATCATTTAAATGAAATGGCAATTTAAATTTAAAACATTTAGGAATTACACAATGTTTTAAACATATTTTAATGAAACGAATATTTTCCACTTGCCTTACTAATTGTTTTTTTATGTGATGATAGCGATTTTGCAGCTTCACTGTTGTAGCACCGTATTTAGTACCTAAATAAGATTTAAAAGAAACATGTTGCGCGACACGGAATATAATATTTACCTGATTATCGGGTTGCGATCCGATTTGTTTGCATCCACTGTCTTTCTGGTTTTTGTTCCAAAATTTTCGATATCCAGATACGGATATCTTTTTCAATGGAAAGCTCATCACAATAAGTTGACAATCAATATGTCAAGTGGAAATATTAGTTTAAACTGCCACATTTATACTTGTTGTTAGATCTCTTAAGCATAAAATGCTAGGAAAGTGTCTGTCAAATTGGTTTGTGTATATGTCTGCAAGCGTACGCCATGTCTGTGTGTATGTATTCTCGTTTGTTTTTGATTGAGGAGTAATCAACTATTGCACGTGTACACTCATCCCAGTGAAATGACAGCGATTTAGCAACATCTGACTAATCACTAGATAAGCGTATGCCACACTCTGTGTGATTCTGAAATCGGTAGTGTGATTCGTGTCGCGCAGCATGTTTGCTTTTAAGATCTGATGAAGGTACTAATACGGTGTTACATGTACATTGAACGGCAAAATCGCTGTCATCACAGAAAAAACAATTAGTCAGGCAAGTGGAAAATATTCGTTTCATTAAAATATGTTTAAACATTGTCTATTTCCTAAATGTTTCACACGTCAGATGCCTATTTTTACAGGTACGATCTCTTAAACATGAAGTAACTTTGAACAGAGTGGCATACCTGGATGAGGATTTAGGAAAACGCAAAGATAACTGATAGAGAGAAAGCTAAAATAAGATCTATGTTACTGTCTTTTTGCACGCGGATGACTTTAATGTATAGAGGTCTTTACGGATGGCGCACGTAATTGAAAGATTAAAAAGGTTCAGGTCAGGCATGAGGGAAAGTTAGGAAATTTTGGCATCTATATAAAGACCGCAGTTGTCCTGCTGTAACTAATCGATTGGTAAGTCTTTCTAAAATAAATCTTAATGAGAAACAGCTGGAAATGCTTAATCGTGGTCTGAATACAGCTATCCAAATTGAGAAATCACCAAAAAATGAGATAATTACTGAGGCTGTTAAAACAGCACAATTCCTCTCAGAGAAGGATAAAGTTAGGTTTGAATTAGACGTAGCTGCGGCTGTGCTAACATACGCAGAGGAAAAATATAAACCAAATTATGAAATAAAAAGTCTCAGGAAAGAGTTAATAGCAAACAGTGTGATATGTTTGAAAGCAGACAAAGGAGGAGCGACGGTTCTGATGAGTCAATCTGACTATAATGACAAAATGTATGAACAACTAGACAATATAGAGGTATACACTAAAATTAATAAAGATCCTACGGATAAGCTACAAGGAGAAGTTAAATTATTGGTCAATAACATGATTGCTGAAGGAGAATTAGATCAGGCGCATGGTAACGCTCTCATACAAAGAGATACAGTCGCTCCTAGAGTGTACGGTTTAGTAAAGATACATAAACCAGGCAACCCTTTGAGAGTTATTGTTAATGTCCAACACTCTCCAACATATAAAATGTCTAAGTTTCTATGTCATAGAATAAAGAAATATTCGTACTTCTTAGACAATACTTTGATGAATTCATACCATTTGGTTGAGATTGTGGATAAATGTGAGCTAAATGAAAACGATAGATTGGCGAGTTTAGATGTGGTGTCAATGTACACCAATATACCAGTACCTAAAGCACTAGACTATTTTCAGCGTTTCCTGGTTGATCATCCAGTAATATTGGAAGGAAGCAAAATGACGATAAGACACGTCATGGAGATGATGTACGTATGTATGTCCTCCACTTATTTTAAATTTAGGAATGCATTTTATAAGCAGATTAGAGGTGTTCCAATGGGGCAACCACTATCGGTTCCAATAGCTAATATCTTCATGCATTACATGGAGAAGACTCTCTTAGATATAACGCCCCTAAATCCTAAATTGTATGTACGATATTTGGATGATATATTAGTTATTTGGAATCACGGGGAGGATCAACTGATAAATTTCTTAAACATAGCAAATCAGGTGAGCGAGCTTAAATTTACAATTGAAAATGAATCATGTGGCGAATTACCATTTCTGGATGTCAAGTTAATTAGAAATGGTACAAAACTAGAACGGGATGTTTATAGGAAGGATACTTACTCAGGTATCCTTCTTAATTTCGATTCAAATCATCCATATAGAATGAAAATCGGTATCTTAAAATCGATGATAATAAGAAGCTTAAGATTAACAGATAAAAAACATAGAGAGATTGAATTAGGGAGACTGCGAGAAATATTCAGTGCTAATGGGTATCCTCTAAAGTTAATTGAAGCAACTATAATGAGCGTTATAAGTAAATTTAATCATGACTGGAAGTACGTGAAGTCAAATAAATTAAAAGATGACAGGAGGGTAATGGTTATACCTGACTCTAAACTAAGTAGGAAAATCAAAATGATAGCAGCAAAATACAATATACGTACTATTTTAAAACAGACCCTTACCCTGGGTATTAAACTTCCCAACCAAAAGGAGAAAATAGAACCGTTAGACACATCAGGAGTATATGAAATTCCATGTAACGACTGTAACCTGATGTATGTGGGTGAAACCATGCGCCCAATTAAGGTTAGACGAGGAGAACATAAAACCGCATGCAAGTATGCCCATGTTAATAGATCAGATCTTGCACGCCATACAGTAGAGACAGGACACACCATTAATTGGGATGGGTGCAGACGTATATCAATCTGTAGCCGTAACAGGTCGACTAGACTGATTAGAGAATCCATCGAAATTAAATCGAGAAATGACATAATGAATGAAACAGCCGTAGAAAAATCACTAGGTCCTATTTGGAATACAGCACTAAATAATGGTAGAAAACGAAGATTGCACGAATCAGAATCAGAATCAGAAACTCGCTCAAGTAAAAGAATAAGAACACTGGACTGATATTAACTTATAGAGGTGGAGAGTGTGTAATTCAATATCGCCCAATTAATTTTTGATTAACTTATTATTTCATCCTTGATTACTTGTTATCTTATTTCATCTTTTATCTTACGTTCTGTTGTTAGTGTAGCATCTTTTAACAAACATTTATTTGCATCTTTCTTTATCAAACAATTTTCAACTTCTTTTACGACCCCCTTTTAATCTTTATTTTAACTATCCACCTTAATAGAATACTTTTCCGTTTTGCTAACTCTAAATTATTTACTTTATTCACAGTATCTCGCCCCCTCCTCTCCGGGATGCCACTCGTAATTACTTCATTTAGGATAGTACGTGTAAAAATAGGTCTGACGTGTGCATTTAGGAAATGACAGTTATCATTTTAGTTTCATGTGAATTTCTGTTACACGTGCCGTTAATTACATGTAACAGATTATTTCTCAGTCTTAAGCAAACGCTCACACACACACAAACACAAACACACAGAGGTGGCATACGCTTATCTAGTGATTAGTCAGATGTTGCTAAATCGCTGTCATTTCACTGGGATGAGTGTACACGTGCAATAGTTGATTACTCCTCAATCAAAAACAAACGAGAATACATACAAACAGACATGGCGTACGCTTGCAGACATATACACAAACCAATTTGACAGACACTTTCCTAGCATTTTATGCTTAAGAGATCTAACAACAAGTATAAATGTGGCAGTTTAAACTAATATTTCCACTTGACATATTGATTGTCAACTTATTGTGATGAGCTTTCCATTGAAAAAGATATCCGTATCTGGATATCGAAAATTTTGGAACAAAAACCAGGAAGACAGCGGATGCAAACAAATCGGATCGCAACCCGATAATCAGGTAAATATTATATTCCGTGTCGCGCAACATGTTTCTTTTAAAAGTGGAGGCTGTTATACGCAATATACTTAATCATCGGCTAAAGAAGCAAAATAAGTGTGTACCTGATTTGTTTCTGATGGTGCATGCCTGAGTGTTAGTCGGCGTGCCTCAGTATTGGCATTTCTCGCATTCGGAGTGTTGTTGTATTGTGCAATCATATAGGCAAACTATATCGACTTATCAAAATCGAGGTAGCGATTTTGGTATAAGCACCAATCACATGGTGTGTATATAAATATATATATATATATATATATATATATATATATATATATATCTTATAATTAGAAACACAAATAAACAAAGTGATAAAGGACATTTCTATATAAAAACAACAAGCACCTAACCTTAATATTCAAAAGTTTCATCAACATGATATTCTTATCGACTGGCCAAGAATAACAAAATTCAACAACAATCTACTAGTATCCAGTCAAGAACAAACAGGCCCTCGACTAGAATCAACAAACATTCAATCGGATTGGCAACAAACTGAAGTGGAATTAACAGAGGCGCATACGATGACAGAAGTCTCCAAACAATGTAAGCGTTTAACACTGCAATCAACACTGGCGTTATTACCACGTGAAAACTTTGCGCAACGAGATGAAACGATCAACTATACTGGGAAAAATAGCACTTATATATGTAACAGTGAACAACGCGCACAAATGGTTAATTCTCAAGCTATCAAAACAATAATGACAATATATCAGACATCACTTCGCAATACTGCGAGAATGACCTTTACATGCAAACACGCATACACACAAACACAAACGCATACACACTCACCAACTAGTCAAAACAAGAAACAGCAGTAAAAACGAATCAGATTTGTTACCACTAGCATAATCAATTGAAAACCCAAAATGTATAAATATGTATGATTGTATAAGAGATGATTAGTATTCACGAAATAAATGGCCTTTATCCACTTTGTTATTTGTGTTTTCCTAATTATAAGAATACTGTGTTAAATTAAAAAGGAATGGACATTATAAATATATATATATATATATATATATATTATATATATATATATATATATATACATTTTTCAGTCAAATAAAGGCAGAAAAATATTTAATTATATTCGAACATTGGCTATATAAAGTACAAGATGGTAAAATAGAATTGGGTTCTGTTTTATATAACTGTTTAAAACAAATTTATGTTACGGCACACGTTTTGTTTATCCATTCAAATTACAAATGCAGAAAATGAACGAACTAAACTGAATACTTGACCTTAAGTGACGTGGGACGCCATTGTCAAGACAAGATATCAATTAGTACATTTCGTTTAAATCCCGATATGGCTAAGCCTGTGAAAGAAAAACATTGTATTTTTGATGTGTCTAAAATGACCAATTTTCTCGGATATTTTATAAACTACGCCGCTCAATTTTGACATATGTAACTAATAAAATGTTAATACGATATAAAATAACGCAATTTAGACAAATAACCTACTACCACACTATGTCGACAACCGGATCGCATTGCCAGAATCTCGTTTCAGAATGCTTCATTCAAGTAAACTTATAGTGTTCAAGTCTGCTACAATGAACAAAGAAAATAAACCACAAAGATTTATTTAACAATGAGCTAATCTCCAACGCATTTTCAGAGAACCCTGACGAATTCGTTTTAAACAAGGCATGTTTGACTCTATCAAAAAATGGAAAGAAGTCTTATCTATTAGAGTAAAATTCTGTTTATTGCCGAACGATTACAATATCAAAAGTGCATGGATTTGCTGAAGTAACGGATGTTCAGAAATAGATGTAATTCTCAATTTTGCTGAACTTTAGCTTACCTTGAAATCCATTGTGATTGTTCCATGTACCGACACGGCAACCATATTTTTGGTATCAGGCACTGACACAACAGCCGTAGTTTTGGTACTCTGAACAGGTTCAGTATAAATGTTATATATATTCTTTTGAAATGCGAGCTTTAATAAAATTCATTGTACCCTTCCTATGTGCAAAAACAAAAAGAAATTCTATCAAACACAAGAAAAATTTCTCTCTTATTATCTCTTCACGTATCTACTAATGACATATCTTTATATATAAATTGGAAAGCAAAACAAGATAGAAATATGTGAACATAGAGAGTGTGAAAAACGGAAACCAATCAATTGCGTGCGTCACATCCGTTTCAATCTCAATGCCTGAACATGCTGCTTCTGCTTGCATAAATCCGGCTGCAATATGTTTATCCATAAGGCTTCGTATGTGGCTAGCTTCCTTTTGTTATTGCATTTAGTAATTATTTTGAATGCTACGTCTGGAGAACATACGTGCGATGTCTCGATGATGTGTTGCGCAATTGCAGACGTGTATTCACCATTTGATTTAAAACAGGCGTTTAAGTTACAATGCTCTCTTATTTCGAGTAATAAAACCGTCTGGTCGATCGGCTCTACGTAAGTTGATCGACACCTGCGCATGCATATTGTAACAATATTTACCATCGGCATTAACGGTTGTTTCTTTATTTTGACTTTGGTAAAGGCAAGGTTATCCTAAATGAAGTACCTATAATATAGCTTCTAGCTGCATTAAATGTACGTAAAGTATATATATATATATATATATATATATATATATATATGCTATATATATATATAAGTGAGCATATGAGTTGGCTATGAAGTCGCATTGTCGAAGACTTATATGAAGTTAGGTCTACAACTTACGGTTTAAACATTCATATAGGAGATGGTAGCGCCCAAATGTCCCTCATTTCTCTCGCAAATATATAGTGGCTACAGTTGTAATACCGGTCCTACTGATAAGTCACCAGTAAGCAAGAATAGAATGTACAAATGTGATTATACTTTCTGTTCATGCCGACTTTGGTTTATCGTTATGGTCATATTTAAACTAATTGGTTTATAGGTGCACAACACATTAGGTCTCCGCAACAAACAGTATCGAACAGTTATATAGGGCATAAACGTCAAGGATGCAACAACAGAGTTAGATTAATGAAGTCAGACAAAGGCTCAGGTGTTCATCATATGAATACAAATGAATATATATATCAATCCAATGGACATTGTCATTGGTGACGAACAGAATTTCGAATCGCGCAATGTAAGTGAAGGACGGCTAGATACACCAAAGGACTCAAAAGAACGTGAGATTTCAATTACAAAGGAGGCAATTAGAGAAGGAACCGACGATGAGAACTCCAATTGAATTGAGTACATCACACATCGCCTCAAATATGCGCAAACAGTAAGCACATGTGAGGTCAGAACGTGCGTCATGCGAAATGTACACAAAGTAGTTTAAATGAACAGCATTCAGCCATTATAAGCAATAAAATTGATGATCAACTCCACACAGAAATAACCAACTGTTCTATAATGACGAATTGGGGATGGTTAGATGAAACTTTGCGGCTAAAGGGATGCCATATAAACTCAACCTAAAGGAAAGGCTACTCAAATCTCAGTAGTTAGTAGAAAGCAGAACATTGTGTGAAGAGTGCGGCAGAGTGGCTCACTAGTTAGAGCACCAGATTTCGTAGCAGACGTACCTAGGTTCGAGCCCAGTCAGCGGAAAATTCTGGACGGTACATGATGAATTCCCAATAAGGAGGAAACTGGTCTACTGGATGAAGTGCCTTTTCTACACTATACAAAACTTTGTTTATACCGAGAAATGTATGTATATAATGGGTCAGATTTTTATATCAAGACCGCAACCTTGATTATAATAATTGTTATCGCTGCCCGCACAATCAATTTTCGTTTAATTATCTGTATTCATTCCAATACCACTTCATCATTTAATGTGGTGCCTGTTCTATAATGACAGATTGAGGATGATTAGTTGAAAATTCAGGTCTAATGGGACGCCATGTCAGATCCACCTAAAGGAAAAGCTAACCAAAACACGTTTGTTAGTACACAACTGATAATGTTATGTAGTGTACGGCAGTTTGGCTCAGTTTTTAAAGCAACAGATTCCGAAGCAGACGTGCCCTGTCAAATAAGGACGAAACCGCTATATTGGATGAATTGCCTTTTCTACACTATACAATTCTTAATTTATACTGACATATGTAAGTAATTAATGTGTCAGGTGTTTATATCAAGACCGCAACCTTGATTATAATAATTGTTATCATCGCCCGCGCAACCAATGTTCGTTTAACTAGAGGGAGAGTTAAAATCAGTCATGCAGCCAATGCAAATGCAAACATGAAACAATTCTGCACACGAACGTTTTAATTATATGAATAAAGCAAAATTACACCATTTCAAGAATGAAACATGTTTTAGTTCTACGTCAAAAATCTATTTACAAGTATTCCTGTTGAAAAGGACCTTCAATTGGTCCGTAGATTCATCCACCGGTATCACCAAATACACCACATATTTACAAGCCACCTAAAATTCTCCGCAATAATTGCACTAGCATTGGTCAATATTTCACAAAAGTTGATGATGATTTGTTGATGCGCTGTCCGTTAGCTAATTTACTAGCTGATGTTTACGTGTTCTATTCGGAAACACCAAATCTAAAAACATTTTTTTCAGAAATACTGCCATACGTACGTGACGTAGGTCTCGTAACATTAGAAATCATAATTTGACATGCAGAAAATAAATAGCAGAATTAAATATTTTAATAACGTGGAATTGAATATCCAGTTTACGTGCGAACGCCAACACAATCAGCTTAAAGAACAGTCTTTGCCTAACTTACGGCTATTAAGGAAGGAAGATGAAAGCCTATAAAGGAGAAGCGTCAAGGGCAGACATGGACTGGACGGTGCACGTATTGCCGTAGCATTAGCTAAATTTCCCGAAAGTAAAATTTAGTACAAAAATTAAGAAAATTTGTTCTGAAAAATTTGAATCTCGAGCGCCGGCGGTGCTTAGACAACATGATTCGAAAACAGGTATCCGGTTAGGCTTGATGAAGCAAACATTAATTATAGACAAAGGCGAAAGGACAGTGAAGTCGTAGCCTGGCAAATTTCAATATATGCCAGTAAGCCTCTTAAAGGAGACGCTCCATCCGAAATATTTGCCCGAAGAGCTCAATAGGCAGTGGTTTGTATTTACAAAAAACTCCTGCCAGGCATGAACGTAAAGAATAAGCGCTCTACAATCAGCCATTTCCGCATTGTTTATTAATACTAATGCCATAGCTGTTCAGTGCGCTATTTAGGCTGTAACGGTCGATAACGAATAAGGCGAATTCAGGATAGTTTAAGACGACGCGTAGCAGGCAAATGTGAGACGGTTTCCTACCTAGCTGAATGCATTGTTTATAATAAGCACATTCGGAATCAGGCGGATATACAGGTGTTTTGCAAAGAAAAATAGAAAGAATTATGCGAAACACAAGCTTTTATTTGCAACATCTTTAAACGTTAGCTAAATTAAGTTGAGTTGTTCGTAGATGACTTGAATATAAACAGATGATTGGGTTGCTGAAACGAAATGGTTCTCTTCAAATGTGTCGTT
>JAQBSW010015194.1:0-10245 GCA_029291075.1 Eudiplozoon nipponicum | reverse complement strand
GGCCATAAGAAGCTCATCAATTTTCTGTCTTAGCTACCCAAGGTGTACCTTGAGTGAGAAACAAGCAAATCTGATTTCAGTTTTATGCAATCAAATAACTGTATACAAATAATAGGAAAAACTTAAACCAACATGATGTAACGCAATGAAATTTAAAACAAACGTAATAGTAATTTGAACATTAATTAATGCAATTTCCGCCATGAAGAATACCGAGCAATGTAACGACAGCGATATCTTTTATACTGCTGCTAATAAGAGCACACAATTAGTTTTTTCTATCTTGGAAACATTCTCATGCTCGAGTTGATTTTGTGTTTGGGTGTCACCAAGTGTCGTACTAACCTACACCAACTACAAGGAAACAAGGAAAGACAACTGACAGTTTCGGCTAATAATCACCAGATCATAATTTTAGTCATAATATGCAAAACTAATTCTTTATCTCACTCGGTGTTCCTCAAACTTTGTAGTTTCTCTACTATAAGACCAGAAGCGGCAATAGAGCTGGTGCTTGAGAGATTCAGCACTATTACTATTTTATTACATTAGCAGGCGATCTTAAAATTTCTTTTATGATCCCCTTTTTATTTATATTTCAAATTTCTATCCTATTAATAAAATTTTATCCTTGTCTAATTTAATAGGACTAACGCGTACATATAGGAAATGACATTCATCATTTGAGTTTCACTAGAATGAGTGATACACGTGCCGGTAATTATATGTAACTAATTATTTCTGTCTTAAGCATTGGAGTTTCAGCGGAGGACCGGAAACCCAACAGCCCTACCGATCCACCAACGGTTCGCTTCGGACTTCGACTCTCCCTGGTCTTCTTTTAATCACAATCACGTTCTACAGATGCCTGCGATCCTTGCAAGACTCGCTCGCCTCAATCCTGCCGACTCCATCAATTCATTCGTCACGACAATGGACTTCATCGGTCGACGTCTACCTCCGGGCCGCCAACTTTTCATCTTCATCTTTGTTTTCGATCTCACATTCACCTTGAAGATCTGATACTTCACCAGATTGAACTATCTTGATGTTAATGATAACTTTTCCCCTCCCCCTGCTATTAAATACTTTGCTAGTCACAATTCCACTCCACATATCCTACCCTTGATTTGCTATTTCAATGGTTGGGCCAGTTGGCCTTTGATGCCAAATAAATGTATTATTATTATTTCTGTCTTAAGCAAAATCCCACACAAATGTGCACGCTCACGAATGTGGCATACGCTTATCTACTGAATCTTCCGATGTTGCTAAATCGCTCTAATTTCACTTGGATGAGTGAACACGTGCAGTAATCGATTGGTAAATAATCTATTCCCTGCCGTGCAACATGTTTATTAAAGCTTCTTTAGGTACCAAATACGGTGCTATGTCAGTGAGGTTGCAAAATCGGTATCATCATATAAAAATCAATTCGAAAGGCAAGTGGAAAATATTCATTTCATTAAAATATGTTTCGAACATTGAGTAATTCCTAAATGTTTTAAATTTAAATGCTAAAGATCTCTTAACCATGAACTGACTTTGAACATAATGAATACATTGATTAGCGATTTAGAAAAACGCAAATATGAACTAATCAGAGAGAAAGCTTTCCTTTTTTCCCGCGGATGACTTTAAATGTATAGAGGGATTTACTGATGGCATGATAGAAAGTTAGGAAATTAGGGCATCTATAGACAGACCACAGTTAAGACGTGTTTTTCTGTAACTCATCGAGTGGTAAATATTTCTAAAATAAATCTTAATGAGAATCAGCTGGAAATGCTTAATCGTGGTCTGAATACAGCTATCTAAATTGAGAAATCAACAAAAAATGAGATGATGACTGAAGCTGTTAAAGCAGCACAATTCCTCTCAAACAAGGTTACGTTTGAATTAGACGTAGCCGCAGCTGTGCTAACGTACGATAACATCGTCTGCATAGTCAAGAGCGACGAACCCGCTTACATTCTGAATCTGTATAAGAATGGTGCATAGTGGTATTTATTCTAAACTTAAAATTTGATGAAAACACTGGATATAAAGCAACCTTAGTAGTCAGGTTGTTCGAAAATTCATTATAAACAGTAACGCGACAACTTTATGTGAAAAAAGCACATAATAGCTACAATTTTACTGGACATACCACTGTTCAACAAACTGAGTCAAAGATACCTATGAAATTGAGGAAGACGGCTAAGGTTGAACGGCGATATACACGACTCTGTTTCAAAACTTTTTAAAGATAAAATATAAACCTCAAAGCTGCGTTCTTTCCGGAATCCGGTTTAGTCATCATATTATTCGATTCAAATAAAGCATTGCGACGGTGTCAAAAAATAGATGCAAACAAACCACATATGACAAACTGTAAACGCCCTGGCTTCAAGTAAATGCCGTACGACGTTACAAACTCGGTTAAGGTGCTCTGAATATAGATTTGTTACTGATATGGAGCCCTTAAGAGGGCCTGGTCGTGCGTTCTCCTGAATTATTCAGAGTGTGAAGATGTCCTAGAGCCTTGGGTGAACTCTGATTGTTGTCGCTCCTGTGGTTGAGTTGTAATCACGATGTGGAAAACGTCGTTCAGGTTCTGCAATTAATTGGCTCGTCTCGCTGGTTGTACCGCAACAAGATGAGTCACGGATGTAGACAATTATTGGTGAAACTATCAAATCACCAGCGTAGGTATTGACAGCCGACAGAACGCACACGCGTAACGCAAAGCAGAATTCAAATGCGACAACTGACTTCCATGGTAAATTGCCGTGGTTAATTAGCATGCCATAGTAATATATGTCTACTTGCACACTATTGGTTAAACGGTAAGTTTCGCTTTTTTCTCATTGGTGCAACGTAAATAAAATTTAATTTAATTTACGCAATATGTCGGCCATTAATTTTTGTCGTTACAACACTTTCCTCTCTGAAAAAAAGGGAAAAATTCCTCTCTGCGAGGCTAGATAAGAAATGTATGACAGAGTTCGAAAAGAGTTAAACAAAAATAGGATGAACCATAAATGCTGGGCTTAAATATGCTTGTTGGTTGCTTCAAAAATGATATGATGCCAGGTAACCACTTGGAATTGCTACACAAATTGTTAGCTCTAGTGGTCGGTCATACCACGTGAGGCAAAATAAAGCAGTGTAAGATTTGAGAGCCGCAGAGTGAAGATTTCGAAGTAAATCGCCTCTGAATTTGCCTGGTTTAAGTTAAAACCTAAGCAGGTTGAATCGTCGTCAATGTGTCTGTATACGACCAAAGGAGCTAGAGTGCTCGACGTTGTGGTCATGACATTTGTAGAGTAGTCTTTGTGCAATTGATGAAGTTGAGATATGCACTGAAATTGGCCTGTACCATGAAGCTGATCACTACTTAGTGTTGCTACACGAAAGCGTTAGCTCCAAGTAGTTGGTCATACAAAAATAGGCAGTGTGATGTCATGTGTGAGAAATACATTATAATGTAAAAATATATACATTAAATCAAAGGTAACTGCATAAAAATATGTACACGAACATTGCCTCAGAGATGGCATAATACCAAAGAACTGTTCAAGAATGCTACACAATTGTTAGCTAAGAACAGGTGGTTATGCCACGTGAGACAAATACGAAAATTAACGTAAAGTTTAAAAAAAAATTTTATAGTTAAATGTTAATGTTTAAAAAAAATTAATTACGCGTTATACAAAGAAGGATATTGAGATTGTGGGCAGACGGAGCCTGAGACGTGTGTAGAAGGTTGAACGCTCTCAGGATCAGGCGGTTCGATAAACGTTTTCAACCTGTCTATGCTTACTGATGTCGGTGTAGCGCCTTGCATAATAATGAAGTATTTTGGTTGTTTGAGCAAAATCGGGTAAGGATCGCGATACTTTGGTTGTAGTCGTGCAACAGCATTATTGTTGCGAACGAGTACTCTCTTGCAGCTGTGGAGCTGTGGGTGAACGAAGACTGGACGAGGCGTGTGTCTCGGCTGCTGTTCGGACATGTTACCGAAATAAAGTCGAAGGCGGGTAGCTTCGTCTTGTGGGTCATCTTGTGCCGGTAGTAGACGTGGGAGCTGACTAGGCAGGCGTAGATCCATGCCATACAAGAGTTGTGACGCAGACGTTTTAATGGATTCACGAGTACGGGAACGCATGGCAAGCAGAACTAAAGGTAGTGCATCGACCCAATTGCCATTAATGGACGAGGATGCTAAAGCAGCTTTGAGTTCCCTATGCATTCTCTCTACCATAACATTAGCTTGGGGATGGTAGGCAGTCGTCTGGCGTAAGATGCATCCCATGTACCGCAAGGTGGTTTTGAAAAGATCAGATGAGAAGCAAGTGCCTCTGTTCGTGATGACCTCATTGGGAAAACCATAATTGGATATCCATGCAGAGAGAAAACCGTTAGTTACTTCGTCTGCAGAAATGGTGCCAAGAGGTAATGCCGCAGGCCACCGTGTAAATCTATCGATCATAGTTAGAAGGCAACTGAAACCTTGAACCTTTGTCAGATGAACTATGTCGATGTGGACGATGGCTAGGTAAGAAGTAGATCGAAATTGTTGCAACTCAGAACGAGTGTGTCGTGTGATCTTATTTTTCTGACAAATTGCACACTTGGAGACCCATCGTTTAACATTCTTCCTAAGTCTTTGACCCCAGAAACAATCTGAACGAAGTCGGACAGTCGCTTGGCTTCCTGGGTGAGAAATTGAGTGAATTGAATCGAAAACTTTTCTCTGAAGGCTCGTCGGCAGAACTGGCTTGTTGGGCTGCGTACCCGTGAAGTAAACAATTGGTAAGCTTTCCCACAGACGGCATATGAACTTGGTTGGGCGACGGGCTATTGATCTTTGAATGTGAATGTCACCGCGTTGTTCAGTTTGCAGGAGAGTTGGCGTTAGTGCAGATTGCGGATTGCTGCCACGATGAGTGGTTTCAATGTTGCTGTTGCTAAAACTCCAAAGTTAAATTAAATGCATCAGATGGGAAGCCGATGGTAGCAATGGCTACAAATTTCAGTTACTTCATCGAAAAATGTAGATGATGAAAAAAAACCTTTACACATTAAGGAATAAAAATACTTTCAAGCTATGATGTTTAGGTGAGAATGTTTATAGTTTTCACTTAAACCTGAATAGACGAAATATTAGATACTCGGCAACACGTACCGAGTAACTAGAAAACTATAAGCATAAAGCGCCTTCAGATAACACGTAAGCGTATTCAAATCAGTAAGTAGGAGAGATGAAGTCAGAAAATCTTCCTTTCCTCACCTTACACTGAATTTTGAATCAAATTACGACTATCTTCTGAAGGTTTGCATTTTGAGCATCTAAATTATTTAAACGAGCAGGCTTGCAACTACAATTTAGATGGAAAGTAGACTAATGATGTTCATAGTGTTTTCACTAGCAATAGATAACCAGACTATTCAATGACTTCCTCTTTGACGTACACAATAGTTTATAAAATCTAGATTAAATTAAAATTCCGGCGCACCTTAAACCCTTTTGGATCAAGTGGATCTCAAGCATTGTTGTACAACAGCCAATGTGCATCTTGAGATGCGATTTACACTGAAAAACTCGGAACTGCATTGCCAAATGGGCAACCACTACTCATGTCGTTCAAACATAGCAAGCCACTATGCAAATGTTATTTTCAGATATGCTTAACTTAATATTTCGCAGGCAATATTTTTTACTCTCCTTCCGAACACAAAAGCTTGCATAACCAAAAACTTCCAATCAAGTTTGGTTTCATACAGGCTTACCCCATGAGGTTCTAAACCAAAATTAATTATAACTTTCACCATTGCAAGATCTGTTAATTTCACAGGGTAATCAATCACTTTAAATTGGTTTTTACGATTTTTAACTCGAGTTCTTTTTGGCTAAAATGGCAAATCCCTATGCTTCGTATTATTACTGGCTTTGGAATATCAATGTTCATCCAACATGGATGATAGCAATTCAAATAAAGAGGCATCCTGATTATGTAACCTTTCCGCATTTGTTTCTCAAAATAATCTCCGTTTATTATCAACTGAAAAGTGATAACATTTTCTATACTTATTCGCTTTCCTTAGACGCGGACAATAAATCACGAACTGGCTTAGTTTCCTCAACGAATTTGTCAATTCATCTCCGTGTTTACAGCCTAAATTGACGGATGCGAACGCTTCTTTTCAAAGGGGGTTGAGACGAAATAAATTAGCCACGGCGATTGATAGCGGTTCTCTCAAAAGCACGCTCCAATATGTTTACTTAAATCAAGGTTGCGAGCTTAGTATAAACACCAATCTCATTATATAAATATTGTTAGTATAAACAAAGCACTTTACAATGTAAGAAAGGCAATTTATCCAGCAGACCGCGGGCACATTGCTTTGGAGCCACCTCCCGCACGCCACACACATTTGAAACTAACGCACATTAACCAATTAGATTGGTAAGCATTGGAACAGGTCGAAGTCTGGATTTTTATCATTTTAATAATTAATAGCAGGGTTTCATACCAAACGAGAGAATCCAGATGCGCCGAGCCAAAGTTATGATTTTCGATCATGTTTTTCATTAAGTTACAGATGTCATGGAAACATTTGCGTAAGATAATTAATGTTTTTATTTATGCGTAATCATGATTAATTTATTCGAACATATTTTCCTCTTCTTTAAGTCAAGCTTGCGAGCTTGAAGTAAATACCAATCCCTTTGTCTTTAACTAGTCGTCGAACGACACAACAAAACCACCGCAAGCCCCAACGCACTGACGCGTTCCGACCTTCCATGATCATCATCAGAGTACGACGGCAAACTGACTATCGAGGATCAAACCGCATATCTAAATTTGATTTCCATATATATTCGATGCGGTTTGATCGTCGATTGTCAGAACTTCATGGTCCTAGAAAAGGAAATCTCTTTTCTTCACTAGTGATCAATGCTGACAAATCCGCATAGGACCAAAGAAGTTTAATATAAGCGATCAGACAATCAATTTAGAATAACGACAACCCGTTTACGCAGATATACATTACACTTTAGAAGTCAAATGAGAAATAGAATTTTGCTTTCTTGTGAAGAAAAAAATTACTATGAAAGTAATATAGGGTTTTTTCTGCCAGAAATGTAGAGCAAAATTTTCTTCCTCTCTAAAGGAATCAAAATAAGAGTGCTTTCAAATAAAAAAATCTAATTCAATTAAGTTTAGTTTGCGCAAATTACATACAAAAGGATTGAAAAACGAAAACGTGTTGTCAGTTAGAAATCAATAATCTGACTTAACAGGTACTACAAAAACCTTCGCTTGAGACCCCAAGCTAAGCCAAGAAAGGATCCGGTGACAAGAAAAGATGTCAAATAATACAGCGACGACGACAGTTTTAGAAGCTTCTCCTGACATCGCCATTCCTGCAAGGACTCGACGTTGTGCTGAGGAAAAGATACATCTGGCAGTGGCATGTCGAGAAACTTGCATAGATCTTGCCAACCGTCAGTTTGCTCGTTGAAGACTAGCATATTTTTTGGATCAACGTAATACGATACATCTGACAGATGGTATTGGGCTATGCCTGCATATTCATTATTTTCAGCGTATTGTCTACGTGAGTAAAACAATTTTCGATTAATGGACCGTAGAAGCCTTCGATGGTCTGGTTCACCTAGAAGTCTGATAAGTATGTAGTATACCCAAGATGGATATACACACAGTAGATCAATTGGTGACATTGTGTTGCGTAGGCATTTGATCATGCGTTCTGAGTCATTGTTAACAACGTAAACAACCTTTCAATGTAATGAAAAAGGTATAATAATCAATAAAGACAAATATTTTACGTTTGGATTGACAATTTGTCTAAATTAATTCAACTGATTACACTTATATTTGCTAGTGTCAATTGAAAATTGCAGTCTTGTGACCGGCAGATCATGCCTTACCGTATCTGCGTTGTAATCGTGAACCTTGTTGGTGCCAAATTTCTGAATTAGATACTCTATTTAGAATAACGTACGATGCTTCAATCTAATCTGCCGTTGGCTGCCATCATTTTTGGATAAATGACGTATGAATGTATACGCCAAACTTCTTAGTATTGAATCGTAATTCAGGCCACACTATGCGCACAGTTGACTTTCGGTTGTCAGTCACAGTTCTTAAGTTGTCGCCTGGAATCCGCGGAATATTTTGTTAAAGCTGCTTCTGTTTCTGATTTCAAGTAAATTTAGATCAGAAATTTTCCTAAACAACAATTCAATTGCTTTACAATTCACAAGAATGCTTTCTGGATAATCACACCAAGTAGGCATATATCTTGGATTGGACTACCTAGACATTTTGACGTAATCCGAAAGCTGACGAGCTTAGGAAACGAAGATCGCACAAACTCGCATCCGGAACGTAAGAAAAATCTGTTGGCGCGTTATTATGTAAATTGAAAATTCCTGGTCGATAGCAATGTAGCTGCCTGAAACACGCGGTTGTGGAGTCTCTGGAAGCCAGCTGTTTGCATGGCGACTTTCCACCAGTACGTTTGCTAGTAGTTTCTTTTGGTAATTAATCAAAATCTAGTCACACTATAATGCAATATTCTAGTGCTCCCATTAATTCAGATGTGATCTACCAACTGAATACGCATTTAATTGTGACAAATTATAGCAAATATTCTTCCCGTCAATGTTCTGCAGTACTCTGAGCAAGAGAGGTCTAGCCGCAGAAAAAGGGATTCTGCTGTCACAAATTGGAATGTTCCAGTTGATATAATAAAATTTCATTCTAAGTTGCTGATTGTCTGTTTGGGTTGCTCCTGTGAAGACTGACAATCTGTTGTATTATAAGATTCAATGCACTACACGACTGTATGAATGAATTGGACGAAAGATGACGGAGTGACAACCTGTGGTGCAACAGAACGTGTTAAACAATACACACTATACTGCTGTTAAAGCTAATCAAGACTATGACCTATACCCCATCAGGAGTCTGACGTACCGACGCGCTTTGAATATCTATTTCCACCATCAGAGCACTTCAGGAAGCCTACTGAGGTCTAAAAATCGCCAACAATGCAAATTGGGGCAGTTCTGACTGTGGTAAAATGAAATGCGATTGAACCTTGTCTCCAATTCGCAAACTTGAATTAAATTATTATTCCAACGCGCGTAAGCAATAATTATTTAGATAAGACACCTGTTTAAATAATAAAAAGAATAATACACAAAACCAGGCTGAGCCATTCTCACAATGTATGGGAATGAGAAACGCTATTTTTCAAGTACTATCCCTGAACACGTAAATAAAATAATACGGATACGTGACTCGTATAGTTTGGATGTGACGCACACAATTGATTGGTTTCCGTTTTTTCACACACACACACACACTCTCTCTCTCTATGTTCGCATATTTATATCTTGTTTTGCTTTCCAATTTATATATAAAGATATGTTCATTAGTAGACACTTGAGGAGATAATGAGAAAGAAATGTTTCTTGTATCTGATAAAATTTCTTTTTGGTTTTGTATATAGGAAGGTTACAATGAATTTTATTTAAGCTCGCATTTCAAAAGAAATAAAGTAAGGCTAGTAAAAATGCGTATGTAAAGAATTACTAATTAAAAAGACATGTAAATTAATAGGACTCACTTTTACATTTGGGTGCAATTTCAGTAAGTCCCTCCAATAAATCGATGCAGGATAACCAGAACAGAGGCTGTAACCGACCAGTAACCTTGTTATTCGTTTTGCAGCCTCTCCTTTGCCCTCCAATATGCTCAACCACCTTTCTATATGACGGTCAGCTTTATGAACTCCAACAATCTTTGACATATGATAACATGGCTTCTCGTAGAGGATCTCTAGAGCATCACGCAAAGCTGCTGTTCCTGACGGACTTAAACCCATAACCATAACCTCAAGTCGGCATTTCTTTTTTGACAAACAGTTCAACTCTTGTTTAAAATCACGTCTATCCATTGCAATAATGTCGAAAAATCGCACACTTTTTAAACGAAAAATCAATTCTTTTAATTTCAGTTCACGCACACATGTAAGGCGTCAACAGGTTTTCTCAAAATTGATTGGAAAACATGTTATGCTGATTCGGCGAACGCTTTGGTCAAGAAAAAACAGAAAAACTATTTATTTGATAGGTCGATAGAGTACAACTATACAATAGCAAAGGCGTTGTGCAAACAATCACACATTCAAGTCACCTTAAACAATAAATAAATTAGTTGAATG
>JAQBSW010015193.1:0-10246 GCA_029291075.1 Eudiplozoon nipponicum | reverse complement strand
AAGCTTCATACCCACCCAAAGGATATTGTTTTGTGAAGGTTAATAGAAAAGGAAATTTACTTAAGATAAATGTAAATTTGCTACAATACTTATAATGTTAAGAATATGCAGTTATGAAGAACAATAAAACTGTAGGTAATAATGATAATCACAAATTATTAGAGTGCTATGCTTGGAGCCTGAATTTTACATCCGTACATAGAAACTTCCCTGTGTAAGTGGCACTGGTTTGCACAGAAAATTTTCCAATTAATATTGCAGAATTATCCAAATAAAGAAAAATTACGCACAACAATATTTAGTATTTCCTTTAAAAATATACGTTCAGAGAGAATGTTCTGCACAAGTTAGAGTTGTGCCAACAGGACAACGAATTTCTGCTATGGCCGCAAACTTATATATGCGTTGTATTCACAAAAATCTTCGAAATGTACACCATAATGATAATTTCGCATATCTAAATGAGACGAAATAATTGAGTGAATTGAAATTAAATTTTTCAACCCTTAATAAATAGGTTATGATTTCTGAGTTTAAAATTGAGGTTTGTTATTCAAAAATCGTAAAATTATTCTTATAGGAACTTTACTTACTCGGGTATCTGCCTAATTTGATTTCCCTAATCAACCTTATGAAATAAAAGTTGGCATTGTAAATATGTGACATTAAAAATAATTAAACTACGCAAAGTTAAATATCCAGAAGAAAATTGATCAGATTGAAGGAGACATTACTGACACATGAATATCTGATGAAGTTGATAGAATATTATCATGATGAAATAAGATTCTAAAAATGATCAGGTTCAGCATGAAGTAATGGTTCAAAAAGTCGAAATAAAGAAATAAATGGTATAAAAATAAGTAGAAATGTGAAGGAGTAGGCATCTCAATTGTACTTACGAACTGTAATGAAACACACAACTAGATCAGTAGGTAAGCTATGAAGCCAAAAGTTGAACATATTACCTTCTAATGAAATAAGGATTATAGGAAATATCTTGTATAGATCGTAATCTTATATATGAATTATAAACTGATTCTAATAAAGTTGAGGAATGAAGAAAATGAAATAGCAGCAGGTAGATTATTCGTTTTGCACACACACAAAATCAAAGTGAAACAGTCAGGTGAATTTTAAAAAAAACAGATTGAAAAACATTTAGAGACAATCTCGTCAATGTAATTTCCTTAAATAATGCTCAGGACCCAAAATAAATAATTAACTTTTTGGTTGTAGAACGCTGGTTTGAAGAATCAGAATAATAATTAAATCAATTTAGAGATTGCAAATGTGACGAGGATAATACGATCTGTGATATCAGGCCTAGTACATATACGTATTATTCATTTTCAACCTTATTATCATTAAAAAAGATATACCTAATTTATTATTTCCGTTCTGATTTGTAGTAATTATTGCGAGATTTTTATACGAAACTCCTTTTTTCATAAGTCTTTTAAAATGAATTTCTTCCTATTTAAATTGTTTATCCCTATGCCATTAAAGCATTGTAAATCCACTCCAACAAACTTTTAAATGAGCCATATTTTTAGTCAGTGTTGTTGCGGAGATGCAATTATCTGCAAGGCTAACGCAGGAAGAGACGAGACTGAAAAAACGAAGAATTCGTAGACCGGCAAATCAAAGTAAAATTAGTTACAAATCCTAAATGCCGCGGAAAAGCAAATTATTATTAGTAAGATTGCTCGTGTAGTTAATACTTAATAGTTAGATTACTTTCGTAACTGATGAATGGCACTTAAGGTCTGATTAAATTATCATCATATAATGTTTAAATATTTAGGCCATAATAGTCACTAACTGCTTTATATAATTTTCTGTGTGATCTTGAGATAATTCGTTTTGAATCAGGGGTTTCAATTTAATTAAGGCAATAATTAATAAAAAACACAAATAGCGTGGGAAGAAAATTTCTTTAATTAATTTGTTTGTCATGTCTGACTTTCGAATAAATGTAGATATTTTGAGTGCTTTTTGATTTGATAGCCCACAGATTAGCCATTAATATTTATGCTTTATTCAGACTACTATGATATACTCATAATATATTGTGTAATTAGGATTTCCTATCTAATCTTTGGTTTATATGTAAATATTTTGTGTACTATTATCCGATTATTTTGGTCATTTATGTCACACAGATGTCTAGATAGATACAAATAGTTGCATGAAGATTATTCAATTATATCTTTTATGTCAAATTTCGGCCTTCATGCAAAAATATGCTTTGTCTATGTGAGTGGAACTAGTCTTGCTATTTATCAATTAATAAGTGAATTTTTACCATAGCAACAACATGAAATACGGGCACATTTTCCGTTAACCAGATTTAGGGTGGTCAGGATTGATACGCAAAGGATAAATAAGCACACGTTTCTGGCAGAGGCTCGTAACATTAAGGGGGAATATGTCAGAAATTAGCCCCGCTTATGTATCACTAGATCGAATCGAAAATTAAATTGACGAATGATAGAATAACTGTCTACGCGTTGACCAACGGGGATTAGAAGTTTCGCATTAACCAATAATTGTTTGGAGTGTCGCTTATAAAAAATGTTTAAGATACGATGTCATTAATGTTTGTCTCCAGCTCGCAAATCCAATTTAAAGAATTGTCTAAACAGGAGTTATATCTCTTAGCCACCAAAATATTTTTGGATCATACTTCGTTCACTCTAACTAAATGGATTATGTCATGCCAGATTATTGCAATATTATAATACATTTTTTTTGCAATCTTGCCTTTAACACGTAAAATTAAATACGTTGAATTTACTAGCAACACAACCTATGATAATTTATCACGGCCTATTTTAAGTAAAAAAATTAAATTTAGTATTAAGCACAGTAAGCTAACTACACGAAATGAAGTAAAATGATTTTGGATCAACTAAAAAAAATCCTTCCTTCAAATGAACTGATATGATGAACTCAGAACTATCATAAAATTAACATGCATTAAGATGGTTTTACATAGTTGATTGGATATATATATATGATTTCGTTTGCAGCACAGGTAGCGCAGTGTAGAGGGCGAGAGATTCTGAAGCAAATGAATCTCGGTTTGATTCCCGTGCGCATTAAATTCCGTAAAACACTTGAAGCGTACATAAAATAGAAAAAACAGGTCTACCATATGAATTTCCTTTGCTACGAGATGTAATTTTTAGTTAATTAATTAATTAAATCAAGGTTGCGATTTTGATATGAAAACCTTTTTCGTTATGTACATACAATTGTCAGTATAATCTAAGAATTGGATAATGTAGAAATGGAAATTCATCCAGTAGACCGGTTTTTCATTATTGGGAACTCATCAAGTACTGCCCAGAACTTTCCGCTAACAAGGTTCGAAGCTGGGCACGAATCTGGTGCTCGAATCACTGAGCCCCACTGCGGCACATTAAACACAATTTTCTCGTATATACTAACTAATGTTTCTTGGTTAGACTTTTCTTTAAACGTTATTTTCAATAAATCCAATGGCTTGGGTGAGCTCAAATATACGCATTCGACCAATTGCTTGCACAGAGAACGCAAATAAAGATCTTTATAATTGCCATTCAAGTATGTAAGCATGCATTGTTGCGTGCAAATATCTGTGTGTTTACGTTGGTACGTGTCGGTATTACTTATTAACAAATGGTTTTCAATTGGTCATATTTAAATGTTGGGATTATAGTTATTATAATTCTAACTAGGAATGTATTTGTAAAAGAAATATAGATCATTTTGAAAGAAATTGCTCAATTAGCTTTATTAATGTGTATAATTTTTGCTTTCTTGTTATCGTGAACCATAGCGATGATTCCAGGAAACAAGGATCAAAACAGCTATAACAACTGGTTTATATAAAAATAATACGACTGACACCCTTGATAGACATTCAAAGTACTGTATAAAAACATCAGTTAAGAATTAGTTAAATCAAGATTTGGATCTTGGTATAAACCCCAGTCCCATTATATACATAAATTTGTAAATATAAACTAAGCACTGTATAATGTGGAAAAGACAATTCAACCAGTAGACCGGTTCCGTCCTTATTGGGAACTCTACATGTACTGTCTAGTATATTCCGCAGCAGGACTCTAACATGAGTACGTCTGCTTCGGAGGTTTTTGCTCAAACCACTGAAAATCTGGTGCGACAGGCATCCGAGAAGTCATTGTTTTTAATTGTTCAAGTAAGTACTTCGGATTGTACGTCCCCTTTAATTGGTATTTTGACATATATTATTTATTAGTTTGGTAGGTTTTTGCTTA
The DNA here is from genome assembly GCA_029291075.1 of Eudiplozoon nipponicum. Taxonomy (NCBI): domain Eukaryota; kingdom Metazoa; phylum Platyhelminthes; class Monogenea; order Mazocraeidea; family Diplozoidae; genus Eudiplozoon; species Eudiplozoon nipponicum. Next base: position 5,957 of record JAQBSW010015193.1, on the reverse strand, counting down.
AACAAAATTTTCGGAGTACACATCTTCTAATAAAGTTGTTTGGGGCACCGTCAGTTCCTGGCAATGAAATACTTTACAATAGGTATTTGACACATCGTATAATGAATTGTGTATGAAATTTCTCTTTTTCGAAAATTCGGACAGCGCTGTGTTAATAAACGTAGTCCTGTGCACGTCTGTTTCTGTTATATTTTCCTCTTAAGACTAACATCGTTCTGCCTCAATAGCAATACGCTGAGAAAAAAATGCACTAGACTTAGACAAACCATCTGAAATAGTTGTTAAAATAATTAAAGAAGCAGTGTCTACACAGATGCCAAATTCACAATTGATGTTTTTTTATTAATACAAAACGCCTGCCAAACATAAATTTAAAGGATATTCCTCCTACGCTTGAAGCTGAACGGTTTTTATTTATACAAACGCCATAGCTGCACAGGCGCAATGCAAGCTGGAGTAGCTGATTCAGGTAAATAATTGACTACGCACTGTGGGCATTTTGTAGAAAGTTTTCGCAATAGCTGATCACGTTGTTGTTAAAAATCACACCACAAATCAGTTGGATTCCCTGGCGCTCTTCAAAGCTAAGGCAACATTTATACTCCTCACCCTAATAAACGATAAAAGGTCGTACGCGATTTCAATATAGACTGGCAATTGTGTGTGTGTGTGTGTGTGTGTGTGTGTGTGTACGCGCGTTTCTTTGTTTTACAGCCTGTACATACACCGATTCCTGTCCATTTAATGTAAAACCTGTGTTCAGTCTAGCTGTATTCAAATTTATTTTCAAATAATTGACCAATTATTTACCAGATATTACAGTTGAGTTGAGATCTAGAAAAAAATTAAAATCCCATATTCAGTTTCGTATTATGTATACCTGGTTTGTAATAGATATATACTTCCATGCATGATTTATTTCTCAATTAAAATTTCAACTACATTTTATTTAGCCCTTACTCCACAAAATAAAATTACCGTTATTTTCACATAGTAACGCGTTCGGTCATTTTATTTTCTGAATCAGGGCACGACAAAAAAGTCTACGAACGAGAATAAAACCGCAATATATATATATATATATATATATATATATATATATATATATATATATATATATATTTGTGTGTGTGTGTGTTTTCAAAAGTCAAGAACATTCGGTGTTACGATTCTCCCCACAAGACAACTGAACTCCATTGTACTTGATTTAAAATTTCAGTAGCACAATTTCTACAGTGTCTGAAAATTTATATTTTTCATAGTTAGCCCCATCTATATAAAATATATCATAGGGCATTTATTTATTACGCAACTTGTTAAACCTTCTATAATCATGTTTTGGTTCTGGAGATAAAAACCAATCTCCCTCTATTTAACCTGACACAAAAAAATCTAATGTTATCATAATGATTTTTTATACCAGTGATGTACTGCGGACCGACAAAGAATGCTGCTAGTGACATTTTGAAAAATCTTCATCGAACAAAGCCATTGGAAATCTGCCTGCGTTACTTACTGCACAGAGTAGGTAATTGTTACAAATCCAGTTTCGCAATTCTTCGTAATGCAATAACAGCAATAACGCCGTCAAGTTGAATGTTATGCACATGCACGTAAAGAGGCAATTGCGAAATATTTCCTTTTTAAATTCTTTTTTAGGACATTGTATTATTAATAAATTTCTTGGATTAAAATTATATTGTAAGTTAAATAGGTATAGTATATATCTTAACCATGAAATTTGTGTGAATATTATAAACACGTTGGTTTGTGAGTTAGATAAATGTAAAATTGTACTTATTAATGAGAAAGCTAAATTTAGATCGATGTTACTTTCACTTTTGTATGAAAATAATTTTAAATTCTTTGATTAGTTTACTGATAATGCGCGCAATAAAGGAATTCGAAAAGTCCTAATTGGACATGATAGAATACTGGTCGATTTTGGAATTTATAGACCTTCCCAACGCAGTAATAATTTAATCGCAGCTAATCGTTCAGTGAATCTATCAAATGAAAAATTAATTATAAATGAGGTCATTGAAGAAGCTGTCAAAAGGGCACAATATCTTTCAGATAAGGATAAGGTAAAATTTGAATTAGACCTTGCCTCAATGAATTTAGCGCAACAGGAGGATACATTTAAGCTCAACTATGAAATTTAACGTCTCAGAAATTGGTTGATACCGAATAATATTATATGTCTAAAAGCGGATAGAGGAGGAATGTTAAGTAAGGTTTATTTAGAAAATAAAATAACGAAATGCACAACCAATAGGCTATAAAGACATTTAAATCTCTTAATCAATAAAAGCTATGATTACTATTGAGCATTTGGATTCGGCACCTTGTTACACGCTCATACAAATAGATGTTGATGCACCTAGAGCGTATGGTTTGGTTAAAGTACATTAATCTATTAACCCATTAAGTAATATTGCCGACGTTCAACACTTTCATAATGGCAGATTTAAGCAAATGTGACTAAAGGCATGATCATGGATCTAAACCGAAACGTCGCCAGTCAACAAAGATTAAATCGCACCTTGATTCCAGTGGTTAGTATGGACGATGGTGAAGACTTCGGAAGAAGGTGACGAATACGCACCCAGCCTGATCGAAGACAATAAAGATGCGTACTTCGAAATTGGGATCAATCGGATCTTTGCGAAACTGATAGTGCAAAGCGACAATTCGCGAACGCAAATCTCGGAGATTCAAATTATCGCGGATGTACGAAATCGTAGGCAATACTTGTAGTCTCAGGTATGTTTTTGAAAAAATGCGTTCAATCAATTTAATAAGAGTAGATCTGCTTATGCCTGTCATGCAATGCAGACAGGTTATACTAGTAACTGGGATGAATTTAAATGCATTGTGATATTTAGTCGTAACCAAATGATGAGATTGACTAGAGTTTCAAGCAAAACTAAATCTCGAGATGACATTATGAATGACACAGATGTGCAAATGACTGTTTTGTTGGATTTGGAGTACATAATTAGCTAATGGTAGGAGACGACAATTGTATGAATAAAAATTTGAAGCTAGCTCCAGTAAAATATAAAGAATTTCGGATTAAAGTTTGGCTTATTATTGGGCTTATTATTTCTTAGTGAGTTGAGCCCTTATTAAGGGTCTTTTCTTATATTACCTATTACACCGTTAAATAATTTTCATAATTTACTAGTATAAACATCACTTTATGCATTCCATATCTTGATTAGGCTTCTTATTTTACTAAATTTAATCAGTTGCCCGAATAAATTTTTTGTGTTTTGCGACAACCCTATCTTTTAAAATGACTAAACTATACCATACTTTCTAATTTTAAAAATTAAAAAAAATTGTCTGACCCTTTCTTTCGAAATTAACATCTATTGACTGCAGCTTCACTTAGATAGATGTGTATTAACCGTACTTAACTGAATATTTCTTAGTTAAATATACCCGAATACATACCCATACGTGACGTGTACCAATCTAATAATATGAATACATTTGTAATTAAACATGTCAGTCCTTAGTACATCTCGAGTGGTTTGAGTGAAATTCTACATGTGAATGGTTCGTTTATTTATAATTTTTATCAATTTCTTTGGCATGAGGTTATGCAGTGTGTCCGAATTTTTGGGCTTCACATTGTATAATGTGATGACATTCTCAATTACGTCATTTCACATGGTGAGTATAAAACAAATAATCTAACTTATGTAAATGGTAAATTCTTATGCAACAAATCTAGTATCACTTAGATGATAAACATTACAATCATGGAACTAAACACAAAAATGACGCACAATTATCCAGTGAAATGTCCTTCAGAAGTACAAAAGATATAGCTAGATGAAATATCGCACTTTCTTCATTAACGTTTTTTAAACTTGTGCCTTACGGTGGACAGACGAAGGATACCGAAATATATTCAACGAACAAAACAATTTTACTCGCAACTCCGTTCAGGATATTTGCGAAAACTCAGTTTCGATCTTTTTCTCTTATTTTACGGTATTAACTGTTCTGTTTTTTACATCATGTTGGTATTATACTTACTATTATATTTAATAATAATTCTTATTGACTAGAAATTTATATTTTTTCAAAATATCAATTATTTTAGTAATAAAATTGGAAAACGATATCCTTCTTCAAAGAGAACCGTCAAGATAATAGTTCGGATTTGAAGATAATAAACAGGAACTAGAAAGTATGTTTATCTTGTTAGTCGTAGTGCTTCGCATATACACCCAACAATGTGCTAGTTTTAGCAATGTACGAATATTGCCATTGATACATATTTCTTCTATATAATTGTGAAAAACAAAAGAGATTTATATAACTAAGGATATTTCTATCAACACAACCCCCCTTCCCACAAATTCGTGTCACTTCAAAAATCCATTTAATTATCGTAAAAAATAAAATGTAATAATTTTTAAATTTAACCAATGCGAAATTTTGACTCTTTAAAAACCGAAGTCACAACATATGTATTCATTTTGAGTTTTTATATAATAATAATTTAAATATGATATTGTTAAATGAACAGAAAATCAGTAACTATAAGCAAATTAATTGCTTTAATGCCTCTCGGATTTGTACCATGTATTTCCCAATAGCCATATTTAAATATTATCTAGCTCACCTCCGTTAGTATCGTTAATTTTGGTATACCTGCAAGCAGAGCCGTTCGTTTACAAAGTTTGTTAAAGTACGCCTTGCGTGGTTTTAACATTTGCTATATTTGAACTCGCGCAAATAAAGCAAATGACATAAAGGGCTACTACAAGGAGTGTCAACTATAGTTTTAAAATGTAGTATGCTCTAAGAATGCAGAGGCAAGTAATTTTTGCTCGTTCCTTGAAGTCAATTAAGTAAATTGTAATGCATAGCAAAGTTTGATTCGTTGACGTATATTTCAGCCAGTTATTTTTTATATCTTGATTGATAGTTTCCTGTAGGTAATATGTTTAAATGATAAAGACAGTGACAAATAGGTGTAATAATGTTAAAACAACAGTATTTATGCTTGTTTAGAGTCGCCGCCATTTTCTTGCGCGGGACAATTAATAGCACTAGTAGGTCGGTAAAATCTTGAATCTTTTACATTTCCAGGTGCACCTATTTTTGGCCTTGATTGGCGGGTTCCCAATTTTCCCTACCTTTTGAAACCTTCCACCAGCTGCTTATCTGAAAATTTTGTTGGAACCAGATATTCCGACATGGAAGGCTTCAAAAGGATGAGACAAGTGCGAAATCATCAATCACGGCCAAAAATCGGTGCATCTGGAAATGTAAAGGATTCAAGATTTAACCGACCTACGAGTGATATCAATTTTCCCGCAAAAGGTAATGGCGGCAAGTCTAAAAGCAAGAAGGACAGCACTGCGCAATTCACATCAACATTTATGCTTATTTATCTAACCGCTTGCTAGGGAAATACAATATGATTACTATAAGCAAGAAGTGAATTCTGTTAATTTTTTGTTGCTCATACATTGTGTGTGCCTGCAAGTTTTGTTTAAATTTTGACCATTCATACTTTATGAAATGGAACGTCATTTAATATGGCGCGAAATTTATGTATGATTTCATTTAATGGAAATCTCCAAAAAGTTCTATTAATGCTGGAAAAGTTTTGCTAAATTAGATAATAATTGAATGACTCGATCATACATGGGCGTATCCTGAAATTTTTATCAGCAGGACATTTGAATCAGTGTGATGAGCATTTATTTTTGGACTGTGGGTGCTTTCTATCATAATGTTATTTGTTTAAACATCAAAAACACCCTTCGATTAAAAATCCAAAAAAAATTGCATATTTTATTTATCTTACAATTATATTTTATGAGAAAGAACATTTGGGGCTGAACTATCTGTTAATATTTCGGATGATAAGAAATATTGAAATATCACAATGTTTACCCATGGTACTAAGGGCTTTTTAAAAAAAT
>JAQBSW010015192.1:0-10247 GCA_029291075.1 Eudiplozoon nipponicum | reverse complement strand
GTATCCATTTTTTATTTACATTTGCGATGCTTACTTTCTAATACCCTATGAATTTAATATTTCAACTCTACACCAATTAAGATTAATCTGTTAATGCTAAATTCTGTCATATTTGTTTATGTTGCATGTCTGAAAAATGTCTCCATTTTCCAATTTGCTTCAGGTTGTGCATAGTTAGCTGTCTACTGGATTAAATGCCTGTGCCTATTAAACACGGCGGGAGAACACTTGAGGAAATTCGGATTGGAAAGGAAATTTGTCGTAGAAGTGGAACCGTTCCCAATTAGGGTCGACAATGTGATTGAAAATTTCACCATGCCGTGATTGTGTACACTCATACTCTGGTCATTGCACACCGTTAAACTCATAGCACTGTAATGAATCAACTAGTACAACCTTCATGTTTGTTGTTTTCAATCTGTCAGAATAGTGGGCTCATTCTTTGTGGCCTAAAGCTATAGAACGAAATGCGCCCACTCACAAACCCACAAACAAAAACAAACGAGTACACGCACGAACACACACAAACACTGTTCATTCGCGCACACGTGGTCTTAACTGACGTAAACACACAGTACATTTGCATGCAAACTGATCTAATGACTCGATGTGCGAATTAAAACCACTACACGAACAAGTGGACTGCATCAAATCCAACATAACTCTTGTTTAATTAATTAAGCCCAGTTTAGCGCCTAACTTCTCAATCATTTTAGGTAGAGTGGAGGCAGGCGTCTCTTAATGAGTAATTGAAATTAACATCTTCAAAAAACCATTAATAATCTGTGCCTCATTTCTCCTATTAAGATTTGTACAAACATTACATAACTTGGAAGCATTTGTTGAGTAAACTGTTTTGCACATCTTTCTTGGGAGCACCATGTCTTCTTGTTCTAAAATAAATTATGTTTGTCGAATTGACATAAATGCTAACCAAATTACTTCTCCAGTTGTATATCATTGAAGCGACCATCGTTATTTTCACGTACTGACGTACTTCGGCCATCTCTAATTGTCATGAGAGCGTAGCTGTAATATATCCAGTGGTAGATCAGGCAACAATCTGTCTACTTCAATAGGCTGAGCCGAATTAATTTCTCCGAGAATTATCATGCATATTACACTTAACGATACTGACCATCCTAAGTTTTGGGACTTTTGCCGTTCGGGCTTGAAGTTAATAGAAGTCGGCCTGACGTTAGTTGTTCACTTTTCCCGACACACCATCATAGGCATCATACAATTACTCCAAATAAGCATACACGGACGTCACGATTATGATGATGTGTCCGTAAAAAAGAACTATTAAAGCGAAGCCAGTTTCTAGTATCTGTATTCCCAAAAGACAAGTCTACAGCAAAACAGGCAACTGTGCAAGGAACCAAGTCGTTTAAACGACATTTGGAAGCAAAATTTTATTATAATTACGTTTTTAGCACTACTCTGGGGTATCACAATACATTTATTCGAAATACCAGACAAACTTTCATCATTATTTTAAACATGTTTGCCGTCTTGATATAAACGCCAATCTTCCTATATGTTAGTGAATTTGGATGTGGTATATATTTCATTTCTAAATGCCTACCTGACTTACTATATCATAAAATTACGTTCACCATGAAAAATGGACGATTTTTTTAACTTTTGCAGTCATCAACATAAATCAATGGATAAAGTCTTGATATAAATCATACTGCACCCTGCAAGTAGCGTAAAACATTAATATTTTACGGGACCTGCATCAGATTTCATGATATAATACACGTTCTCCGTTTTTTTGCATTGCTTTAAGGGAGAATCCTGTTCTTTTCGTCAGGACAATCATCATCTTCCTCATAATTATCACCATCATCAGCTTCATTATCACTAACAGAAAGACATTAGGATTTTACAACTGTGTTTCCTCTACTTTATTGTCATAAATTGGTTTCTATAATTCATGGTAAAATGAAAACTAAAGATTAAGGAAAAGATCGATCTATTTTGAATAGAAAGACCCACTTCATCAATTAGACATCTACCATATGCATAAACAGGCCGAATGAAATTCAAGGTAAGGCGCTATTTGCGGTTTCCAATGCATCGCCACACAACATGACATCGCCTGTCAGTTAACTCTGATAGCCTAATAAAAACCAGTTAACATGCAGTTGTCTCTACCATAAATCTTCAACTAGATTGCCACTCAGTAGGATTCGAGGCCATGTCACGCCGACTTTATGTTCTAAATCATTTATTAGCTCCTGGACCATACCTTGGTAGACGAACAGGTCTCATATTTACCAATTTGATCGTGTTTGACTTTAAAGATGGTTGTTGTCGTTATTGTTTCTCACACCAATCTAGCGCAGACGAAACGAATACTGCTCTATTGGACGATCAGACTGGCGAAGACATGCAAAACGTGACCGAATCAGCGCAGTCTTTCGAGTCTTATTTTATATAAACCTATATGGCGATGCTTCTCTGACAAAGTTGACCGAATATCTATAAACGTTTACTGCGGCTGACTCATTTTAGAGGATAAGCCGGCTCCATTTCATGGAGTTTCTTGGGAATTTGGTACAAGTGGTGTCCCCTCACCACTCGGCTTTTTGATCGAGGACGCACCTCTAGCCTTTGCACATCCAAGCGCAGTCTGCAAGGCAGCAGTAAGTTGCATGGTTGCCGGTGGCTGTTGAGAGCTCATTCGCCATTCGGAAGTACGGGGTACTGTCCAGGAGTCCATGTAATCCTGTGGCTGTTGTCCCCTTTTGTGGCGGGGAACACACGCCGAGTCATGGTGCCGTCGTCGGGCTCATGTGGTATTTTATAGGAAATCCGATTGCCGGTCGGAAATCCACCACGCCCTGGTGACACCACCGCCATAGCCCCGTTAGCCCATGTACGATCGGCCATCGAGACATGGTTGACACCGTCGTACCACGTTGAGGAGGGGATGGTCTTTACGACGGATATCTATAAACACAAACATATGCACTGAACACACAATCTTCAAGACAGAGTAAAATATTCGCGTTTCTCCATAAATGACGAAGGTTGTAGAAATCTATTCTAGCATTCGCGATTCCCTTACACACCTTGTCACTCATATTGCCTGTGTTACTGATACAGTCACAAAGTTATTGAAATCTGTCTACCACGTACAGATCTACACATTAAAATCACAGAATTGCAATGAGTAATGGGTGGACCGTAGAAGTTTCTTGCATTTAGACTTTGTTAATTTCAGTCCGAAAAATGGAATGAAGACTGAAAATTTATTCAAGATACATAATCACAGTAAACACGGCTTTTATATTGCCAAATGCGTTACTCTCTAATCGCCTCAAATAGCGAAAGTTGTAAGATGCTACTCTACACTTTTATTTTAGTTGTTGCGCACCTAGTAGAAAAATAGTTCAAATATGATTAGAAGGATAATCCAAAGACTACATGAACGGAACGTATAATCTCTTGCACATTCGTATCGTGCTTATAGGTGACTCAACAATACTAGCCGGGGTTACGCCTTTTACTCATTATATATTTGGGTGAGGAATGTGGGAAAATTGGACATTACAATCATCTATACGAATGTGTAAACCTGCAGTAATGAAGCTAACTTCAAATAAAGTCTTGGACAATGCGACTTCAAAGCAAAGTCTCTATATTCAATATATATACCGAGCCTGTAAAGCTTTCCAACACCATAGATATTGTGTCACTACCTGATACCAATACTATGGGTGCCGAGTCGACACATGGTACCAAAACAGTGGATTTCAATGTATGTAAATATCTGTATACATGTATATATTCATATAGTGATTTGGCTTTTAAGTCGTATTGTCGAAGACTTTATATTACGTTTGCAGCACTTTTGCAGGTTTGTACATTCGTATAGGAGATTGTACCGTCGAATTTTTCACATTACGTAACTAAATATATACTGGTTAAAGAATTTAAGATTAGCTCCAACCGATGAGTCGCCAGTAAGCACGAAGAGAATGTGCACTGAGATTATACGTTTTGCTCATGTTATCTTTAGTTTATCCTTCTGGTCATATATTATCTAATTTGTTACTAGATGCGCAACAACTAATACACAATTGCATATATATATATTAGTTTTCCTTCATAAACAGTGTCTAAATGTTACTCTATCTTTTGCATTTGTCACATTCACACTTTTACCCATATTTAACAGTTAAATACTGTTTGTTGCGGAGAGCTAATATATATGCAAATATGTATTAGGTGTTGCGAACCTAGTAACAATTTAGTTCAGTTGTGACCAGAAGGATAAACCAAAGAGGGCATGAACGGAAAGTATAATCTCATGCACATTCGTTTCGTGCTTACTGGCGACTCATCAGTAGGAGCCGGTATTACGCCCTTTAACCACTATATATTTGGTAGAAGAATGGGAAATAATAGGACGGTACAATCTCCTAGACGAATGTGTAAACCTGTAATAGTGAAGCTAACATCATCTAAAGTCAACGAAAATACGACTTCAATGCTAACTCACACTATATAATATATATACCGAGTCTGTAAAGGATACTAACACTATGGCCATTGTGTTAGTAACTGATACCATTTTTAAAATCGATGATTACCGGATACTAACACTATGGTTTCCGAGTCGGTACATGATACCAACCTGATGGATATAAATTTATGCTAAAAGTTCACCCAAATTGAGAATTACAACAATTTCCGAACACCTGTTACTCCAGTTAAACCATACACTCTGGCCTTCATCGATATCAGTTATCACATTTCGCGGTAAGCATGACATCATTCAATTCAATATATTACAGTTAAATACTGTTTGTTGCGAAGAACTAATATATATGCAAGTATGTATTAGGTTTTGCGAACCTAGTAACAAATTAGTTCGGTTGTGACCAGAAGGATAAACCAAAGGCAGCATGAACGGAAAGTATAATCTCATGCACATTCGTTTCGTGCTTACTGGCGACTCATCAGTAGGAGCCGGTATTACGCCCTTTAACCACTATATATTCGGTAGAAGAATGTGGAATAATAGGACGGTACAATCTCCTAGACGAATGTGTAAACCTGTAATAGTGAAGCTAACATAATCTAAAGTCAACGACAATGCGACTTCAATGCTAACTCACACTATATAATATATATACCGAGTCTGTAAAGGATACTAACACTATGGCTATTGTGTTAGTAACTGATACCTTTTTTGAAATCGATGAGTACCGGATACTAACACTATGGTTTCCGAGTCGGTACATGATACCAACCTGATGGATATAAATTTATGCTAAAGTTCACCCAAATTGAGAATTACAACAATTTCCGAACACCTGTTACTCCAGTTAAACCATACACTCTGGCCTTCATCGATATCAGTTATCACATTTCGCGGTAAGCATGACATCATTCAATTCAATATATTACAGTTAAATACTGTTTGTTGCGAAGAACTAATATATATGCAAGTATGTATTAGGTTTTGCGAACCTAGTAACAAATTAGTTCAGTTGTGACCAGAAGGATAAACCAAAGGCAGCATGAACGGAAAGTATAATCTCATGCACATTCGTTTCGTGCTTACTGGCGACTCATCAGTAGGAGCCGGTATTACGCCCTTTAACCACTATATATTTGGTAGAAGAATGTGGAATAATAGGACGGTACAATCTCCTAGACGAATGTGTAAACCTGTAATAGTGAAGCTAACATAATCTGAAGTCAACGACAATACGACTTCAATGCTAACTCACACTATATAATATATATACCGAGTCTGTAAAGGATACTAACACTATGGCCACTGTGTTAGTAACTGATACCTTTTTTGAAATCGATGAGTACCGGATACTAACACTATGGTTTCCGAGTCGGTACATGATACCAACCTGATGGATATAAATTTATGCTAAAGTTCACCCAAATTGAGAATTACAACAATTTCCGAACACCTGTTACTCCAGTTAAACCATACACTCTGGCCTTCATCGATATCAGTTATCACATTTCGCGGTAAGCATGACATCATTCAATTCAATATATTACAGTTAAATACTGTTTGTTGCGAAGAACTAATATATATGCAAGTATGTATTAGGTTTTGCTAACCTAGTAACAAATTAGTTCAGTTGTGACCAGAAGGATAAACCAAAGGCAGCATGAACGGAAAGTATAATCTCATGCACATTCGTTTCGTGCTTACTGGCGACTCATCAGTAGGAGCCGGTATTACGCCCTTTAACCACTATATATTTGGTAGAAGAATGTGGAATAATAGGACGGTACAATCTCCTAGACGAATGTGTAAACCTGTAATAGTGAAGCTAACATAATCTAAAGTCAACGACAATGCGACTTCAATGCTAACTCACACTATATATTATATATACCGAGTCTGTAAAGGATACTAACACTATGGCTATTGTGTTAGTAACTGATACCTTTTTTGAAATCGATGAGTACCGGATACTAACACTATGGTTTCCGAGTCGGTACATGATACCAACCTGATGGATATAAATTTATGCTAAAGTTCACCCAAATTGAGAATTACAACAATTTCCGAACACCTGTTACTCCAGTTAAACCATACACTCTGGCCTTCATCGATATCAGTTATCACATTTCGCGGTAAGCATGACATCATTCAATTCAATATATTACAGTTAAATACTGTTTGTTGCGAAGAACTAATATATATGCAAGTATGTATTAGGTTTTGCGAACCTAGTAACAAATTAGTTCAGTTGTGACCAGAAGGATAAACCAAAGGCAGCATGAACGGAAAGTATAATCTCATGCACATTCGTTTCGTGCTTACTGGCGACTCATCAGTAGGAGCCGGTATTACGCCCTTTAACCACTATATATTCGGTAGAAGAATGTGGAATAATAGGACGGTACAATCTCCTAGACGAATGTGTAAACCTGTAATAGTGAAGCTAACATAATCTAAAGTCAACGACAATACGACTTCAATGCTAACTCACACTATATAATATATATACCGAGTCTGTAAAGGATACTAACACTATGGCCATTGTGTTAGTAACTGATACCTTTTTTGAAATCGATGAGTACCGGATACTAACACTATGGTTTCCGAGTCGGTACATGATACCAACCTGATGGATATAAATTTATGCTAAAGTTCACCCAAATTGAGAATTACAACAATTTCCGAACACCTGTTACTCCAGTTAAACCATACACTCTGGCCTTCATCGATATCAGTTATCACATTTCGCGGTAAGCATGACATCATTCAATTCAATATATTACAGTTAAATACTGTTTGTTGCGAAGAACTAATATATATGCAAGTATGTATTAGGTTTTGCGAACCTAGTAACAAATTAGTTCAGTTGTGACCAGAAGGATAAACCAAAGGCAGCATGAACGGAAAGTATAATCTCATGCACATTCGTTTCGTGCTTACTGGCGACTCATCAGTAGGAGCCGGTATTACGCCCTTTAACCACTATATATTTGGTAGAAGAATGTGGAATAATAGGACGGTACAATCTCCTAGACGAATGTGTAAACCTGTAATAGTGAAGCTAACATAATCTAAAGTCAACGACAATACGACTTCAATGCTAACTCACACTATATAATATATATACCGAGTCTGTAAAGGATACTAACACTATGGCTATTGTGTTAGTAACTGATACCTTTTTGAAATCGATGAGTACCGGATACTAACACTATGGTTTCCGAGTCGGTACATGATACCAACCTGATGGATATAAATTTATACTAAAGTTCACCCAAATTGAGAATTACAACAATTTCCGAACACCTGTTACTCCAGTTAAACCATACACTCTGGCCTTCATCGATATCAGTTATCACATTTCGCGGTAAGCATGACATCATTCAATTCAATATATTACAGTTAAATACTGTTTGTTGCGAAGAACTAATATATATGCAAGTATGTATTAGGTTTTGCGAACCTAGTAACAAATTAGTTCAGTTGTGACCAGAAGGATAAACCAAAGGCAGCATGAACGGAAAGTATAATCTCATGCACATTCGTTTCGTGCTACTGGCGACTCATCAGTAGGAGCCGGTATTACGCCCTTTAACCACTATATATTTGGTAGAAGAATGTGGAATAATAGGACGGTACAATCTCCTAGACGAATGTGTAAACCTGTAATAGTGAAGCTAACATAATCTGAAGTCAACGACAATACGACTTCAATGCTAACTCACACTATATAATATATATACCGAGTCTGTAAAGGATACTAACACTATGGCTATTGTGTTAGTAACTGATACCTTTTTTGAAATCGATGAGTACCGGATACTAACACTATGGTTTCCGAGTCGGTACATGATACCAACCTGATGGATATAAATTTATGCTAAAGTTCACCCAAATTGAGAATTACAACAATTTCCGAACACCTGTTACTCCAGTTAAACCATACACTCTGGCCTTCATCGATATCAGTTATCACATTTCGCGGTAAGCATGACATCATTCAATTCAATATATTACAGTTAAATACTGTTTGTTGCGAAGAACTAATATATATGCAAGTATGTATTAGGTTTTGCGAACCTAGTAACAAATTAGTTCAGTTGTGACCAGAAGGATAAACCAAAGGCAGCATGAACGGAAAGTATAATCTCATGCACATTCGTTTCGTGCTTACTGGCGACTCATCAGTAGGAGCCGGTATTACGCCCTTTAACCACTATATATTTGGTAGAAGAATGTGGAATAATAGGACGGTACAATCTCCTAGACGAATGTGTAAACCTGTAATAGTGAATCTAACATAATCTAAAGTCAACGACAATAGGACTTCAATGCTATCTCACCCTATATTATATATATACCGAGTCTGTAAAGGATACTAACACTATGGCTATTGTGTTAGTAACTGATACCTTTTTTGAAATCGATGAGTACCGGATACTAACACTATGGTTTCCGAGTCGGTACATGATACCAACCTGTTGGATATAAATTTATGCTAAAGTTCACCCAAATTGAGAATTACAACAATTTCCGAACACCTGTTACTCCAGTTAAACCATACACTCTGGCCTTCATCGATATCAGTTATCACATTTCGCGGTAAGCATGACATCATTCGATTCAATATATTACAGTTAAATACTGTTTGTTGCGAAGAGCTAATATATATGCAAGTATGTATTAGGTTTTGCGAACCTAGTAACAAATTAGTTCAGTTGTGACCAGAAGGATAAACCAAAGGCAGCATGAACGGAAAGTATAATCTCATGCACATTCGTTTCGTGCTTACTGGCGACTCATCAGTAGGAGCCGGTATTACGCCCTTTAACCACTATATATTTGGTAGAAGAATGTGGAATAATAGGACGGTACAATCTCCTAGACGAATGTGTAAACCTGTAATAGTGAAGCTAACATAATCTATAGTCAACGACAATGCGACTTCAATGCTAACTCACACTATATAATATATATACCGAGTCTGTAAAGGATACTAACACTATGGCTATTGTGTTAGTAACTGATACCTTTTTTGAAATCGATGAGTACCGGATACTAACACTATGGTTTCCGAGTCGGTACATGATACCAACCTGATGGATATAAATTTATGCTAAAGTTCACCCAAATTGAGAATTACAACAATTTCCGAACACCTGTTACTCCAGTTAAACCATACACTCTGGCCTTCATCGATATCAGTTATCACATTTCGCGGTAAGCATGACATCATTCAATTCAATATATTACAGTTAAATACTGTTTGTTGCGAAGAACTAATATATATGCAAGTATGTATTAGGTTTTGCGAACCTAGTAACAAATTAGTTCAGTTGTGACCAGAAGGATAAACCAAAAGGCAGCATGAACGGAAAGTATAATCTCATGCACATTCGTTTCGTGCTTACTGGCGACTCATCAGTAGGAGCCGGTATTACGCCCTTTAACCACTATATATTTGGTAGAAGAATGTGGAATAATAGGACGGTACAATCTCCTAGACGAATGTGTAAACCTGTAATAGTGAAGCTAACATAATCTAAAGTCAACGACAATGCGACTTCAATGCTAACTCACACTATATAATATATTTACCGAGTCTGTAAAGGATACTAACACTATGGCTATTGTGTTAGTAACTGATACCTTTTTTGAAATCGATGAGTACCGGATACTAACACTATGGTTTCCGAGTCGGTACATGATACCAACCTGTTGGATATAAATTTATGCTAAAGTTCACCCA
>JAQBSW010015191.1:0-5000 GCA_029291075.1 Eudiplozoon nipponicum | reverse complement strand
ACTCACACTATATAATATATATACCGAGTCTGTAAAGGATACTAACACTATGGCTATTGTGTTAGTAACTGATACCTTTTTTGAAATCGATGAGTACCGGATACTAACACTATGGTTTCCGAGTCGGTACATGATACCAACCTGATGGATATAAATTTATGCTAAAGTTCACCCAAATTGAGAATTACAACAATTTCCGAACACCTGTTACTCCAGTTAAACCATACACTCTGGCCTTCATCGATATCAGTTATCACATTTCGCGGTAAGCATGACATCATTCAATTCAATATATTACAGTTAAATACTGTTTGTTGCGAAGAACTAATATATATGCAAGTATGTATTAGGTTTTGCGAACCTAGTAACAAATTAGTTCAGTTGTGACCAGAAGGATAAACCAAAGGCAGCATGAACGGAAAAGTATAATCTCATGCACACTCGTTTCGTGCTTACTGGCGACTCATTAGTAGGAGCCGGTATTACGCCCTTTAACCACTATATATTTGGTAGGAGAATGTGGAATAATAGCACGGTACAATCTCCTAGACGAATGTGTAAACCTGTAATAGTGAAGCTAACATAATCTAAAGTCAACGACAATACGACTTCAATGCTAACTCACACTATATAATATATATACCGAGTTTGTAAAGGATACTAACACTATGGCTATTGTGTTAGTAACTGATACCTTTTTTGAAATCGATGAGTACCGGATACCAACACTATGGTTTCCGAGTCGGTACATGATACCAACCTGATGGATATAAATTTATGCTAAAGTTCACCCAAATTGAGAATTACAACAATTTCCGAACACCTGTTACTCCAGTTAAACCATACACTCTGGCCTTCATCGATATCAGTTATCACATTCCGCGGTAAGCATGACATCATTCAATTCAATATATTACAGTTAAATACTGTTTTGTTGCGAAGAACTAATACATATGCAAGTATGTATTAGGTTTTGCGAACCTAGTAACAAATTAGTTCAGTTGTGACCAGAAGGATAAACCAAAGGCAGCATGAACGGAAAGTATAATCTCATGCACATTCGTTTCGTGCTTACTGGCGACTCATCAGTAGGAGCCGGTATTACGCCCTTTAACCACTATATATTTGGTAGATGAATGTGGAATAATAGGACGGTACAATCTCCTAGACGAATGTGTAAACCTGTAATAGTGAAGCTAACATAATCTAAAGTCAACGACAATACGACTTCAATGCTAACTCACACTATATAATATATATACCGAGTCTGTAAAGGATACTAACACTATGGCTATTGTGTTAGTAACTGATATCTTTTTTGAAATCGGTGAGTACCGGATACTAACACTATGGTTTCCGAGTCGGTACATGATACCAACCTGATGGATATAAATTTATGCTAAAGTTCTCCCAAATTGAGAATTACAACAATTTCCGAACACCTGTTACTCCAGTTAAACCATACTCTCTGGCCTTCATCGATATCAGTTATCACATTTCGCGGTAAGCATGTCATCATTCAATTCAATATATTACAGTTAAATACTGTTTTGTTGCGAAGAACTAATATATATGCAAGTATGTATTAGGTTTTGCGAACCTAGTAACAAATTAGTTCAGTTGTGACCAGAAGGATAAACCAAAGGCAGCATGAACGGAAAGTATAATCTCATGCACATTCGTTTCGTGCTTACTGGCGACTCATCAGTAGGAGCCGGTATTACGCCCTTTAACCACTATATATTTGGTAGAAGAATGTGGAATAATAGGACGGTATCTATCTGTCTATCTGTCTGTCTGTCTGTCTATCTATCTATCTATCTATCTGCCTATCTATCTATCTATCTATCTATCTATCTATCTATCTATCTATCTATCTATCTATCTATCTATCTATCTATCTATCTATCTATCTATCTATCTATCTATCTATCTATCTATCTATCTATCTATCTATCTATCTATCTATCTATCTATCTATCTATCTGTCTGTCTGTCTGTCTGTCTGTCTGTCTATCTATCTATCTATCTATCTATCTATCTATCTATCTATCTATCTATCTATCTATCTATCTTACTGGCCATCTATCTGTCCATCCATCCATCTATCTATCTATCTATCTATCTATCTATCTATCTATCTACTTGCCCAACTGTTTATTCATCTTTCTATCTATATCTATCTTTTAAACATTTCTAACCTTTATTATCGGTCATTTCTCCAGGTGAATACTAATTGGAATGCATTTTAAGCGAATGTTCAAAAATTCATCTTGGATATACCATTTAATGATACATTGTATCAACCGGAGAAGGCAGAATTGCGTCAAAATATAATGGTTAATTTGATTACACTTATATTGTAGGTACAAAGCAACTATTACAGAAGAAATAGTTACTGTCCATCATCTACGTAAGCTCAGACTTAAGTTGCAGGAGTTTTTTTAAGAAAATTGCCTTGTTCCGGCCTTCTGAAGATTCCTAGATAAAACGAATTTATAACTTCAAGCTACGCTTCCTAGTAAAAAGAAGTATGTATTGTTAATAGTTGTACACCATGCTTTCCTCTGAAAGTGAATTTTTTGATCTATTAAAATTGCGGTCTTGATAAAAACACCTGACCCATTAATAACTTACATATGTCAGTATAAAATAAGAATTGTATAGTGTAGAAAAGCCAATTCATCCAGAAGACCGGTTTCGTCCTTATTGGGTACTCATCATGTACTGGCCAGAATTTGCCGCGGACAGGACTTGAACCTGGGCACGTCTGCTGCGGAACCTGGTGCTCTAACCACTGAGCCAACCTGCCGCACACTACACTGCACACAATTTTCAGTTATATACTAACTAATGTAACCTGGTTAGTCTATTTTTCCTTTAGGTGGAGCTCATATGGCATCCATTTAGACCAAAAGTTCCAACTAACCATCCACAATCTGTCATTACTGAACAGACACCACACTACATGGAGTAGTGGTATTGAAATGAACATTCATATAATTAAACGAACATTGGTTGCACGGGCGGTAATAAAATTTATTATAATCCAGGTTGTGGTATCGATATAAGCACCTTACCCATTAATAACTTACATATGTCAGCATAAGAATTTCCTTTTCTACACTATACAGTTCTATGTTTATACTGAAATATGTACGTAGTTAATGGGTCAGGTGCTTATTTCAAAATTGCAAACTTGATTATAATAATTGTTGTCACCGCCCGCGCTACCAATGTTCGTTTAATTATATCAATGTTTATCTCAATGCCACTTACTCATTTAGTGTAGTGCCTGTTCAGTAATGACAGATTGGGGATGATTGGTTGGATCTTAGAATCTAAATGGATGCACTATGTTCTCCACCTAATGGAAAAGTAGACTTACCAAGTTAAATTAGCTAGTATATGACATAAAATTGTGTGTGGTAAAGTGTGAGGCAGGGTGGCTCAGTGGTTAGAGCACCAGATTGCGAAGCAGACGTGCCCAGGTTAGAGCTCTGTCCGCGGCATATTCTGGCCATTGCGTGATGAGTTCCCAATTAGGATGAAAGCGGTCTACTTGATGATTTGCCTTTTCTACACTATACTATTCTTCGTTTAAACTATTATGTGGACTATATTAACAATAGCATGTAGCCTTCAGCCTAGGCAATGTTTGCAAGTTTGCAAGTTTGCTAGCCACCTTCTAGATAGAGAAATTCGTGTTTTAAGAAAACTTCCCTTCTTGGCATATGGCTTTAGAAAAAATTTACTTAAAAAAACTCCTGCAACTTAAGTCTGAGCTTACGTAGATGATGGACAGTAACTATTTCTTCTGTAATAGTTGCTTTGTACCTACAATATAAGTGTAACCAAATTAACCATTATATTTTGACGCAATTCTGCCTTCTCCGGTTGATACAATGTATCATTAAATGGTATATCCAAGATGAATTTTTGAACATTCGCTTAAAATGCATTCCAATTAGTATTCACCTGGAGAAATGACCGATAATAAAGGTTAGAAATGTTTAAAAGATAGATATATATAGAAAGATGAATAAACAGTTGGGCAAGTAGATAGATAGATAGATAGATAGATAGATAGATAGATAGATAGATAGATAGATAGATAGATAGATAGATAGATAGATAGATAGATAGATAGATAGGTAGATAGATAGATAGATAGATAGATAGATAGATAGATAGATAGATAGATAGATAGATAGATAGATAGATAGATAGATAGACAGATAGATACAGATAGATAGATAGATAGATAGATAGATAGATAGATAGATAGATAGATAGATAGATAGATAGATAGATAGATAGATAGATAGATAGATAGATAGATAGATAGATAGATAGATAGATAGATAGATAGATAGATAGATAGATAGATAGATAGATAGATAGATAGATAGATAGATAGATAGATAGATAGATAGATAGATAGATAGATAGATAGATAGATAGATAGATAGATAGATAGATAGATAGATAGATAGATAGATAGATAGATAGATAGATAGATAGATAGATAGATAGATAGATAGATAGATAGATAGATAGATAGATAGATAGATAGATAGATAGATAGATAGATAGATAGATAGATAGATAGATAGATAGATAGATAGATAGATAGATAGATAGATAGATAGATAGATAGATAGATAGATAGATAGATAGATAGATAGATAGATAGATAGATAGATAGATAGATAGATAGATAGATAGATAGATAGATAGATAGATAGATAGATAGATAGATAGATAGATAGATAGATAGATAGATAGATAGATAGATAGATAGATAGATAGATAGATAGATAGATAGATAGATAGATAGATAGATAGATAGATAGATAGATAGATAGATAGATAGATAGATAGATAGATAGATAGATAGATAGATAGATAGATAGATAGATGGATAAAATCTTCCGTGGTTTTTTATAAAACTATGATTTGGTCTACTATTAAATTTTATTTTATTTCTTTATGCGAAT
>JAQBSW010015190.1:0-10250 GCA_029291075.1 Eudiplozoon nipponicum | reverse complement strand
AGATATGGGAAGTTGCATCGTATCCCTCCTGGCAGATGTATACATGTATCACCTGGTAAAAACGAGCCTAAAAGGTATAATTGACCAATGCGCACTCTACAAAAGTTATGTAGCTGATATCTTGTTGTTCATCTCAGAAGCAGCAGACCCTTCCGAAATCCTCAAACAAGCAAATGGAGTCGATCCAGACAATAAATTCACTCTCGAGGTAGAGAAAGACGACAGTTTTCCCTTCCTTGACATCAAACTCACTCGAGAAGCAAACGGGGATTTGACACTGGCCATACATAGAAAATCCACTTTCACCGGACAATACATTCACTACAACAGTAGTGTGCCAAAATCCCACAAAAGAAACTTAATAAACAACCTAGCAAACAGAATCATCAATATCTGCTCTGAACACAAGATTGAGGAAGAACTGGGCTACCTCAGGAACATTTTGCTAATGATCAATTACCCAGTGTTTCATTGATGTCAACAGCAGACCACAGCAGATTTGTACTAGAGAGGATACCGTCAAGCAGGTTTTCCTAAATTTACCATTTAGAGGCGACGTTCCAGCCTCAATAATTGCACGGCAGCTGAATAGAACAACTAAGGAGAACTTTCCCAGTGTTAAAGATAATATGACATTTAGTACACGGAGAATCATGAGGTTGGATGCCAAAGATCAATTGCCAATTCTCTCCAAATTATTTATAGTCTACAAATTCTCATGTATGTGCGGTAGCACATATATCGGACGTACGAAGAAGCAATTGATAAGCAAAATCCAGCAACAATTGCCACTGAAATTGATTAACAAAGGTTTGGCACCGTCAGAAGAATCAGCTATTTCCGATCATATATTGGCAACGGGGCACCCTGTCATTGCGACCAATTTCACAATTCTACATAAAGCAAAATCAGAAAAATTATTTTTTATTTATGAAGCCCTTTATATAAAACAACAAGCACCTAACCTTAATATTCAAAAGTTTCATCAACATGATATTCTTATCGACTGGCCAAGAATAACAAAATTCAACAACAATCTACTAGTATCCAGTCAAGAACAAACAGGCCCTCGACTAGAATCAACAAACATACAATTGGATTGGCAACAAACTGAAGTGGAAATAACAGAGGCGCATACGGTGACAGAAGTTTCCAAACAATATGAGCGTTTAACACTGTAATCCACACTCGCGCTGTTACCATGAGGAAATTATAAATTTGCGCAACAAGTTGAAACGATCAACTACAATGGGAAAGATAGCACTCGTACATGTAACAGTGAACAGTGCGCACAAATGGTTAATTCTCAAGCCATCAAAATAATAATGACCAAATCTCAGACATCACTTTGCAATACTGCAAGAATGACCTTTACGTGCAAACAAGCATACACAAAAACACTAACGCATACACACTTACCAACTAGCCAAAACAAGAAACAGAAGTGAAAAAGAGTTAGATTTGTTACCACAAGCATAATCAATTGAAAACCCAAAATGTATAAATATGTATGATTGTATAAGAGATGATTAGTATTCACGAAATAAATGGCCTTTATCCACTTTGTTATTAATGTGTTCTTTCTTCCTAATTATAAATACACTGTGTAAATTAAAAGGCATGGAAATTATAAATATATATATATATATATATATATATATATATATATAGTCCAGTTAAATACAGTGTTCATTTTGGTTAATTAACTATTTCATAAATTTTTTTTATTGCACACACAGTCAGTAAATCAAAATTTCTGGTCACAGCAGAGGGCTGACCCTTGTCTGTTGTCAGGTTCATTTAGTAATTGAATAAATAAGTACGTTTAATTAATAAAACCATGCAACATATTTATTTACATTTGTGTGCCATAACTTCTGTTTTAGATTGGCTACCGCGCCAAATAGTCTATGGTACTTTGAGATATATATGTATATATATATATATATATATATATATATATATATATATATATATATACCAAAATAAATTAACTGGTTTAATTTGACAGGTTTATAAGATTTAAACTGAATTTACCTTTAATAAACGTTAGGTGTCATTAACAGCCAGAATTGCTGTAACGAGCTATAAAACTCTCAAACATTTTTCACAGAATCATATTTCTCATTCATCACACCACCTAATTTGTGCATTTATATTTGCAGCATAAAATACACAACCATAAATAAGAAACGGACCACATCTTATTGGCGAGTTTATACTATATAGGGAAATTTTAAGATAATATACAGAAAGAATGCGGCCGGAATTCGAATTAGTCACTCTTTAGTAGTAGCCGAAACAGCCTCGATAATAATCGAACCTAGAACTTTATTTTCAAAATTATGCAAAATTTATACAAACAGACGAAAGCCGGACACTAACCTGAATCTATAATATTATAACGAATTCTGTAATTTGTTCAGCTTTTTCAACATTTATCTGTTACAACCTACATTTTCATTGGTCCAACTTGGGTCTGTTTTTGTTAGAAAATAAACATTCCACAGTTGTAAATGATATGAAAATTCATTAGAATAGCAGGATATGACTTATTACATTGTCGGTAAAGTAAATCAGCACACAAGATAGATTCAATTTTAATAAAAATAGCATTTCTAATTTATTGGACAGTTCGTATTGTAACGACACAAATTAAGGGCCGACATATTGCGTCAATTAAATTCAATTTTATTTACGTTGCACCAATGAGAAAAAAACGAAACTTGCCGTTTCAACCAATAGTGTGCAAGTAGGCATGGCATGCTATTTAAGTACGGCAATTTACCATGCAAGTCAGTTGTGGCATTTGCATTTTACCTGCTTCACGCGTGTGCGTTCTGTCGGCTGTCAATACCTACGCTGGTGATTTGATAGTTTCACCAACAACTAACTACATCCGTGACTCATCTTGTTGCGGTATACCGGAGAGACGAGCCAATTAAGTGCAGAACCTGCAGGACGCCATCCACATCGCGATTACAGCTCAACCACGGGAGCAACAAATCAACCAGAGTCCACCCAATGCTCTAGGACATCTTCAACGCTGAAGACTTCAAGAGAACGCATTACCCGGCCCTCTTAAGGGCCCCCGTATCAGTAACTAATCTCTATTCAGAGCACCTTAACCGAGTTTGTAACGTCGTACGGCATTTACTTGAAGCCGGGGCGTTTACAGTATAAAACGTTTTTCTTTCACCGCTGATGCCGATAATTCCATGTAAATTTGTAACTATTTTGGTCAGTTTTTATTTATATGGATTTTAGCGGATCCAAGTTTCTAATTAAAAAGATCGGGTCTTCTTTTGTGTTATAAAAATTATACTGAATAAAATAATTGTAATAAATATAATTTTTAAAGATTAATCTATAAATCATTTCGACCAGAATTAACATGTATAATAGATCAAATTTTTTTTAGAATTGAATAGAATATCTTTATTTGGATTCAAACCACACATATTCCATCGAATAAACACATTTTCCATCGAATAAAATTTATCTATATAATACCATACATAAAGGTAAATTCGCCACACAATCC
This sequence comes from Eudiplozoon nipponicum, assembly GCA_029291075.1. Taxonomy (NCBI): domain Eukaryota; kingdom Metazoa; phylum Platyhelminthes; class Monogenea; order Mazocraeidea; family Diplozoidae; genus Eudiplozoon; species Eudiplozoon nipponicum. The sequence goes on along the minus strand of JAQBSW010015190.1, from coordinate 6,706 downwards.
TGTTTTGCAGCCTAGGCTCCAGTAGAAATTATTCAATTAGATTCGCCTTAGTTTTCACCAATATATTAATTTGACTAACAGACATATAACAGGTTATTTCTTGGGTTAGAACTTAGGCAAAATGCTAAACAACGGATTTCACATTCCAAAAAGTCAAATAAACGAGAAAATACATTTAAAGTTGGATTATTTATCCATAACGACATCACAGCTAGTTATTAGTAACATCGACATACAAAATATTAGAGATGTCAAGTAAAATTTATCCATGATCGATAGATAAACTCGATGGTCAGTAATATTAAATATCTGCACTGTTTCTGCAGATGTAGTCGATAATGGGATCATCCCTTTATGGATAGACCAGTATCTGCTTTTGAACAGGAACAATAATGAAAATTGTATCATTTTTTCATCCGACACTTCTTGAACGTTCTTGAATTTTTGAAGCGGAATTTACGCCGGACCCTTGCTTACAATTATTGTCCGATGGTATGGTAGCTAGAATGCGTAGGAAAATCAATGACAAATTAGAATCCTCTACCATTAATTGCAACCAAGTTGATCTATTGTCCCTATTTATCCTTTAAATGCATTATCGTATGCGCAAAACTATGCGTTAATCAGCGTCACGACATCTAAATAGCATGAAAACACGCCTCAATAGTCAGGTATCAATTTTACTTCTATTACAGAATAACCAAGAAGTTTAAGCTCTTTGTTTTTATTTCATTTTAGAAATATTTCAGTTCAGCAGCCGATACACGCTTTTTATCAACTGTTGCAGGGAAGCATTAGACCGCAAAATCTGCTGCGGTAGAATCGCGGCCCTAACCAGTTCTTATTACATCAGCCAAAATTAATGTAGACCTAAACATTTGAATTTGAATATTCTGTTCTACACATCTACTTCCAAGCGTTATTGTAACGAACGAAATAGCAGAAAACACAATTAGTAAGTATGACAAAAAGGCAACCGCCAATGTTCAGGAACTTTATAGATAAACGCCTTTTTACATTGAATTTTAAATGCTCCTATTCATAAGCGAACAATTATTCAACTCCCTAGTTCATTATAATGTATCGTCTCACAACATATATGTCAATTTTACAAGAAATGTCAAATAAAAGAAACGGCGCATTTTATCGTTTAACGAAATAGAAAAATTCTGCATGGTGATATTGTAAAGATAGGCATAATTAAGAAATTTTATGAGACAACGACCCATGTGATATGTAGTAAAATGTTATACAACTGAAGCTAAATTAAACAACACACCTTTGAATCCTAAAGAGGCCCGTTTGGATCTTTAATTAGCAAATGTTGTGGATCTAGTATAAGTTCATCTTGATTTTCTAACAGTGCTAGCGCTTCTCCTGCTGACTTATCCCTGGAGAAGGTGGTTGATGTAAATATTGCTGTGGGAAATCAACATGTTTATTAGCTAGAAATGCAAGATGTATCAATCGTCATATTGAGAGCTTTAAAAATTCTTCCTGATGAAAGTTGCGGCAACAACTCGAACCTGACAAAACGCAAGATTCGCGTAATAAATTAAGTAAGGACGGTTGTCTAAATTTATCAGGCCAGTGAACGAGCAATTGTTAGATCGAATCAGATAATTGACAAAAAACTAATCAAGATAAACAAAGCGCTCGGGCGTTTCTGATTCATCAATTTTGTAAGAGCTATTAAAATTAGCACGTAATTTTTCTATAGAAGATCAGATTGCGTGCTTACATTTTGCCAGTTTTTAATGAAAGAAATTAAGCTTTAAATTTGAGTTGAATTTCGACAGAACTTGGTTTGGATTTCTGAAATATTAGTTATTTTTTGTCCTCAGTGACTTTTCATGCATCCTTGGTAAAACAATAAAAATATACACACTTTTTTATTAAAGGTCATATCAAATTAAAACCCAATTTGTAAAACAGTGTTAAATCTTCTTTTTGCATAGAAGTACAAAAAGCAAAATATTGAAAACCTAGTTTTGTCAAGCCATGAACATTTTGGCAATGAATTTAATGTTGGTGATATTTGTTTATATGTTTCATTTATTACGAAATGGGATTCTAAAGATTCAGAAGGAAATCAATTTCATTTCGCTGTAACACGCGACTCCGCGTTACAACCCAACGATGTTCAATTTTGACATATATAGTGCTCTTTAAGGTCAAATAGTTTAACTCTGTTTTTGCACAATATTTCTCTTAACTTTGATTTTAGAAACAATCTCTGCTAGTTTCAAGCAGCTTTAAATGATATTTCTTGAACTGCAATTTTAATTGTAATTAATAGGGGTTTATTTATTAAATAAAAGACACCCGCGCGCAATACGCAGGTAACATGCGTTGGATTTATTTGTCTCTGTGTTCAAATATTGGATTTACTTAGTTTACTGGCCTTAACCATTTTTTATACAACTGATAACAGTTCAGTTATGATTCCACTAATCATGACATCAGGTGTTTCTCAATCTTTTATCTGAAACTCTATTGTTGAATGGATTTTTGTATTTTATCATTCAAAACCTAGCAAACAGTGGAATTATTATGTGGGTGCTTTCTATGACGGTTTTTACACGATTTATATCCATCAATTAACAGTGACAATGTTTACCAGTGACTCTAAACTAAATTGCTAATAAATCTGGATTTATATCATCATTTATTTTCAATTATTAACATGTACTCATCACGATTCAGACGTTTGTGTTCCAGATAATTACTTGTGTATAAGACATTCAATTGTGTTAACAATATATCGTTTTTTTGCCATCTAGAACACGGTACGTTTTGTTTAACTGTGAATTGATAATTACTTGTGTATAAGACATTCAATCGTGTTGACAATATATCGATTTGTTGACATCTAGAACACGGTCCGTTTTGTTTGAATCCGTGAATTGATACCGAGTTTTGCATAAGACATTCAATTGTGTTGACAATATATCGTTTTGTTGCCGTCTAGAGCACGGTTCGTTTTGTTTAACTGTGAATTGATTCATGCTTAGCTACACCATTTGCAATAAACGGATGAAAATGGATGAGTCTTCTCACATCACCCTTCGGGAAAGGAACATGGATCATTCCTGAACGCGGATCCTAATAATAGCTGCCAGATATTATATAGGAGGATAATTTCGCTCTAAATAGACAACTAGCTCGCATAACCTCTTACATTAGCTACAAAACATCCTACATAGCAATGCGCAATGCTACTGTTTTAAGTAAGTTAAAGCATGAATGTTAGATTAAAATTTGTCTAATTCGGTGTTCGTTCTATGCTTTCAGAACATTGAAAGAAAGAAACGCTTAATATGTTAGTCACAAACAAACTGAAGAATAAACTATACAAGACATTTTTTTCTTATTTGAAGCTTCTAAGTTATTGAATAAGGAGGATGTAAGTTCTTAAATGATATTGTGACTATTACACAAATCATAAAACCAACAATTAAAATAAGAAGCCAATTTTATCTGTAGAAAGTTTGTCATGAAGAGGCCAAACACTTCCAAAGAAAAACGTTTACGAGACAAAATAAAATGGACGGAAATCATCACAATAAATTAAAACTAGACTAACTAGCGTAATTGTAGTTTTGACGAAAATTACTGGACAATACTTGTGTTTTAGTATTATGATTCAGTGTTACATCTTGTGTAACTAATAAGCGAGTTTTAAGTATGACTCGGAGTGGAAACATCAGTATATTGCCATGAAGCTTTTACGAAAAAATCAATATATCCATTAAAGGAACTGCGCTATATCAAGATGATTTGTTGATGACATCAAAAATAAAAAAAATTCTCATTTGACTATAGCTGCTTGTTTTGTGGACTGCAGACACATGTAGAACTTTGTATATTATTAAGATCAATCGAATCATTGAAAAGTTTCAACTAAAATATTATAAACGAAGGAGTTGCCGTTTCTTGCATTACTCTAAAGGTTTATGTTTTTAATAGTAAAACCTTTAATGAATTGCAATTCTAAATTTCTCAATATGCTATTACAATTTAGTTGTTGATTATTAATTTCTGTTGGTATCGAGCAGTGTCTACAAATATACTAGAAATGAACTGTATGAAAACTTCTTGGCTGATGCATTACTGAGTTGATGTTGAAGTTAAGCAACTTCAATTCTTTGGCTATCCCATGAAGATAATTGACATAGGAGCCGTGTAGTCTGGTGTAGGTCCACGGCATAAAAGTGCAATGACTCAAAAGAACAGATAAATTTTCATAGGCGAGAACACTTTTAAATATGTTATAGGAGTAACTATAACTAGACAAAGATGAAAAAGGCCCTTAATATTTCTATGTATTTACTCTACCTTACACTAGACTGTGGGTGGTAGGCCCTCCATTAGCGTAGACGTTTCCTTAAGAAAATTAATGTCATTCTCCAATGGTCGAAGTTACACAGGTGCTATATTTTATTCTCTCAAATGGATTGTGTACTTTAGGCTGATTACTCTAGTGTTTAAAATAAATATTAAAAATGTTTTGCGCTTAAATATTTATCGGCAGATATGGCATCCATTTTTCCGGTTAACACATGCACCAGCGCGTCTAAAGAAGTTTGGAACAGATTTATTCAATAAGTACAGTTAAACGTAGCAGTCTGCTCACGAATAAACATTATTAAAAAAATAATTCTTCAATATTATTATTTCCTGATGCTCGACTGCTACCTTTAGCATTATTTTGAACCACTCGCTGAATTAATCATTTGATTCTGCAGGATAGATATCCGGCATTACATCATTAAATCATTGTCGATTTTCTGACTCGAGGAAAGCAACTGCAATATTATTTTTTCTTAGGAGACCGCCTTGGAATCCTGTATAGTCGATCAAACGATATTTTACGGTGTCTGTCATGCATATTTATGAAAAGTATGATCTTCCCTGTGTCCACATACTTCATTAAATACGCAACGACATTGACAGTACTTGGTTCCGTGAGTTCTAGATTAGCAATCAGAAAGTAGTCACCGGCACACAGGTGGCTACATCAATGACGTCTGGCTTAGAATTGTCATTTGTTGCTGCGCATACCATGAGGAAGCTGTTGTATGCATTCCATAATATATGATATTGTGCAATGATCTTGAAACCATAGGTTTATGTGTTTTCCTGACAGACTTATTTATTTTCCGTAGACCACAGTACCTGGAACAAAGACTATATCTGTTGAAACTCGATCTCGTATCGCCTGTCTGACGAAATGTAATTTGTACCTCTATGGACAAAAAGCCTCGTATTTTCAACAATGCAGAACCTCTTTAATTTTACAGTTGCAATTAGGGAATGCCTTATATAAAATTGATTGCATCAATAGTTAAATTATTTGAATCGATCGCCCACGAAAAAATGTGTGTATCTAGCAATAAAACTAGCGCTCACCACTATTGTGACCTTTTTACATTCAGTGGTCCGTGCAGTCTTAATTTCATATGAAAACAATAAATAACTATTCGAATCAAATGTAGACAGTGGCACAGATTCTTGTACTCTCCGTTGGATACACTTTGCGTATTCTCTCAATTAACAATAACTTTTTCAAATATACGTGCGTTAATATTTATTAATTGGTTGATTACTGTATCCAATTGCCTTGCTAGTATTTGTTACTGCTTGCAACACATTTATTTATTAAGTGCAACTGCATTTTAAAGTATGAATGCAAAAAGCTAGCTCATCGTTAAAGTGAATTTAAATGATATTACGCTAATTTTATAATACCCTAATACTCGGTATCCATTTCCAGCATTCTCTTCATCTCCTCACTGCTTAAGTTTAGCGTTTTTGCAGAGTAATTATGTAGGATTTACATCAGTTCTAACGTGAAGCAATAGCGAGTTCTTGGTTTCAAGTATAATCACAGAAACATTCATTTATCAGTAATTATATCGATCGGAACCTCCTGTTGGTATTTTATTTCAGAATGAATTCCAACTTTTTTTCTTGTTGCAATAGAGTAAACTCACAAGCCATCGAATAAATCCATCAATAATTACTGTTAAAAAGGCAGAGAACTTTAACGAGATTAAGGTACACAATATTGATAAGAATAATAGCTATGCAAGAAATAATTGGAATGACTTTTCTGGATTATTTTGTAGGGGACTTTTTCGAGATTAATTATTCCCTACATTGGTTTGGTAGCGGCTGTAGAGATCCGTGCACATGATTAATCCCCGGCTTTTTCCCGATGGGTGATGAGAGAAGACTAATGCAAATGATCACAAATGTATTGTAAATAACACCGCGTATGAAATCATAAGTAGTCCAAATTGACCGTGCTCTAGACGGCAATAAAATTAAATTTTAACACAAATGAATGTCTTAAACACCAGTCACAGTCAAACTAAATTGTCCGTACTCTAGACGGCAAAATGTAAGAACATTGTTCACAAAGTTGAATGTCTTATGCACAAGTCACAGTTAAACAAAATTGTCCGTGCACTAGACGGTAGCAAAATGAACGCTGTTTATAAAAGTTGCATATCTTACACACAAGCAATTATTCTTTCACAAATGTCTGAATTGAAATGAATATATGCAACCGATTGAAAATACATGATGATATGAACATAGTCACTGTTAAAAGTTGTCACTGAAAATAAATGGATAAAATTCGTGTAAAGACTTCAATGACAAAAATTCACAAATAATTAGTTCACTGTTTGCTATGTTT
>JAQBSW010015189.1:0-10251 GCA_029291075.1 Eudiplozoon nipponicum | reverse complement strand
ATCCCATACCTAATCAAGGCAGCATGTAGCATCTCGTAGATAAATTGCGTTTGCTATCTTAGGCAATGCCTAGTTTGTAACGACAACATCTTTAAAACTGAATCCTAGAATTATACTTTAAATCAATATCACTTTTTAAGACGACATGTTCCCTATCTCATAATGAAAGATTGTGAATAGCTCACCGAAACATCAGGTCAAAAGCTATAATCATGTGAATCCACATGAAGCAGGCCTAAGCAAAAATGAGTAAGGTAAAACAAAATCCTACTGCAAAAATCGCTTTTAGCAACTCTGAACTAAATTCTATGGGTTCAAAACCCGGCCGCAGCATTTCAGGCATCTACTAATGAATTCCCAGTAAAAACAAAATTGACCTAGTTGATAAGGTGAATTTGCCATGTTATTCAATTTTTAGTTTGTATCGACAACATATATAAAGAAATCCTGCAGTTATACGTTATTGATCGAAAGGATCATTATCATCAATTGTATAAAAAGCATTCAACCAACGTGATGCACAAGCGATCTTTTCTACATAACCCATAATGAAGGCATAGTTCTTTGGCTGTAATAGAGTACTAGTTAAGTATAATCTAGTGGAGCAATCAATCATTTGTATCATTATAGGATTTTCAGAAGTCTAGTTTAAATTGCGTTTTCGAATTTTAATCGCATATAAAAGATTATATCAAACATAAAGCTAATCGCTTATTAACCCCATAATGGCAAGTATATGTGAGTCAGGTGTACACAGTAAAACAAATGCGGACATGGGCTATATAGGTTGACTTACCCGTATGGAATAATAGTCTTCTCGGCATTTGATTGTCGTCCACAATAGCGATCTCTTATAAAAAAAAAGTTTGAACAAATTAACGCGTTTATAACTAACATTATCTATAAACCAACCACTGATTGTGCGGGCGGTGTTAACATTAATGTAAATATAGTTTTCGGATCAGAGATAAACATCAATTCCACATATTTAATCAGTCACACATGGTAAAACAAAGAAACATGTTGAAACCTCTTAATTATTTACTCTATTCATAGTATCTTGCCCCCTCCTCACCGGGATGCCACTCGTAATTACTTCATTTAGGAAAGTACGTGTAAAAATAGGTCTGATGTGTGCATTTAGGAAATGACAGTTATCATTTTAGTTTCACTTGAATGACTGTTACAGATGCCTGTAATTATAAACAGAATGATAAATAGCATATCTGACTGCACAAAATAACCGCTTGATAAAGGGTTGTTCTCCATGGTGAAAACAATGCGTTAAAGGAAATCTGAACCATTCGCGAGGATCCTTAGATGAACCATTTATTATAAAATTATATTTTATGAATGAATTTCAAATTTGTTACTTGGAACATAAGAAAATCAGGTTGCTTAACGATTTATTAAAGTTAGTAAATTAGAACTCTTTATATATATATATATATATATATATATAAATTCCTAAGTAGCCTTGCTCTGCTCCGCCAAATTGTTTGACCACTTGCAACAGCGCAGGTGCAGATTGCAGTGTTGAATGCCCAAGTAATTGCTCTAAATTTTGTCTCTGCTGTAATTGTTTTAGTCCTTTTCAGTTTGCTGCCAATGCGACGGAATTTTATTGAGTCTGGTCGAGGAGTTTTTGTCTTTTTCCTGATGCTATATATATATATATATATATTATTATATATATATATATGTATATATATATATATATATAGTTAGTGTGAACTAAATATTTTAAAAGAAAGAAAATGTAAATCAAGAAGACCAATTTCGTACTTATTTTGGGCTAATCAGATGTGCCCAGACTTTCCGTAGCTTTTATTCAAATGGGACAGTCGGTTCGGTTACAGTCACCTACATGTAACAAAGAATGACCAAAGAATAGTTTGTATCAAACACAAAATTGCATTCAATGGGTGGGACCCGTGGCGTAGGTGTCCAATATTATGGCTACATATATTGCTCGTGGGTTCGATTTCGGCCCGCACCATTTCCACGCAATACCGAGGAATACCCAATAAAGTAGACGCAGGATCTAGTAGTTCAATTACATTCATTAGCTTACGCTAAATTCGGTTTAATTTAATCAAGTTTGCAAGTTTGAAGTAAACACCAATCCCATTGTATTTAACCAGTTTTCGAACAACATAACAAAACTACCGCCAATCGCAACGCACTGACGCGTTGTGACTGGCGGTAGTTTTGTTATGTTGTTCGACAACTGGTTAAATACAATGGGATTGGTGTTTACTTCAAGCTTGCAAACTTGATTAAAATAATTGCTCCCACCACCCGCGCAATCAATTATTGTTGAATTCCAGCCATGTTCGAAATACTTAGAATTCTAATTCAATAACATCTGGTCGTATGACAGTCACTTTGATTCAGTTAAAATACAGAAGGAAAGAGATTTATGTTTTATTATTTATACCGGCAAAATCCAACAATTTTTTAACAAATACACTACAAAAATATATCACAATTTAAATATGAAATTGACACGTGTCAGTTGTCAGTAGTTACGAATCCACAATAATCTATATATACTTTTTGTTGACGAGTTTTAGCGAGTAGGCATAAGCACGCTCTCACCTAGGTAGGTTTTCCCATTTAATAGTGTCGCAAATTTGCTGTTTATTGTGCGCTTCCAGAGTCGTAAAAAAGTACGTAGGCAATCTGCCTGAATAATAGTGAAATAGTAACATTAGAACATAAAAAGAAAAAACAAAACTAGGGCCCATGATAAAAAAATAAATTAGAAGATATATTAACTATAAAAAATATTACATGCATACATAAAAACAAACAAAATTAGGAAATTTACAATTATATGGCATAAGAACAATACGGCGTACTAAATTTAGAAAACTAAATATACGTTAAAGGAAATCTTGACTAAAGCGGAACATCATGTAATAACCCTGACAAGAAAACCAACGTCTGACAGCCATTACAACAGCAAAACGACCCTCAGATATAGATTTGCAGTTCTAAAAAGCAAGTCGCCCTTACATCTTCTGGACAACATGCAAATGCATTATTTAACTCACGGTTGCGAGCTTCATATGAACATCAATCCAATTAAGCATACATTTTTTAGTATAGATTAAGCATCGCATAGTGTAGAAAAAGCCAATTCATCCAGTAGATGGATTCCTTCCTTATTTGGAACTCTTCACGTACTGTCCAGAATTTGCCGCGGACAGGGCTCGAACTTAGGCACGTCTGCATCTGAGTCCGTGACTCTGACCACCACACAATACGATGCTTAGATTACACTAATAAATATATGCTTAATGGGATTGGTGTTTATATTACACTCGCGAACTTGATTTAAATAATTGTTATCACCGCTAGTGTAATCAATGATTGTTTAATTATGCAAATGTACAACAAAATAGCAGATCTTCTGATGAATTCACAAATAGTCCTCAGTAATTTCAGAGAAATAAATGCATAAGGAAGAATAGTACACAACTTACGTTTGAAGAAATACTATAATGCCTTATACAGGTGTGTAATGTGCGAAAGTTTTCCTGCCCACCGGCTCCGTTGCCGCATTTAAGTCCTACCGGTATACTTGTTCTAATGAAATTAACCATTTGAAGTAAGATAAAGCCTAAAGAACAAAACAAATACCGGAAACAATAATCATAGTTCACTTCGACACGTATAAATAAAAATCTTAAAATTGTTACGTCGATTGGTATAAAATATCGGCGGCTTGCTGCTTTCCGCAAAAATGCAGCTAATAACAGAAACAACTAGCCAACTGTAAGTGTATATACATACTATATAATAAATTTATGCTTCGATAAATGATTTAGTTATCAATTCGAATATGTTTTGAATGATTACGTCAACCAAGCTTGCGGTCTTGATTTAAACACCTGACCCATTATGTATATACATTTGCTAGTATAAACCAAACATTGTATAATGTCGAAAAGGCAATTCATCCAGTAGACCGTTTTGTTCTTATTGTGAACTCATCGGGTACTGTCCAGAATTTGCCACGAACAGTGCTCGAACGTGGGCACATTTGCTTTCAAATCTGCTGCTCTAACCACTGAGCCAAACTGCGACAGTGTCGTTTATACTAACAAAGGTGTGTACTTAATCGGTCGTGTTTATATCAAGATCGCAACATTAAGGTAATTATCACCGCCCCTGCAACCAATGTTCATTTAACAATATTGCTATGATCTTTCTTACACTAAATAATTTTAGAACTTTCTTTCTCTGACTTTCATTCACTCAAACCTATCCTAACAAGGCATATTATTTAACTTACTCTGAATCATTTACACGAGCAACATTAATCTGAACACCTGTTACTCCAGCAAATCCATACAATCTGGTCTTGAAACTTGACCCAAGTATAAACCAAAGACACAATGAAAGGAGAGTACAACCTCGTGCACATTCGTTTCGTACTTAATGGCAACTCATCAGTAGTTGTTATTACGCTCTTTACCCACTATATATTCGGGTGAGGAATGTGGAAAACTAGGACGATACAATCTCCAATATGAATGCGTAAAGCTGCATTAGTTAAGCTAACGTCATATAAAGTTTTCGCCAATGCGACTTCAAAGCCAACTCACCATACATAATACTTATACCGAGTCCGTAAAATGTACCAACACTATGGCTATTGTATCAGTAACCGATACCAACATTATAGTACCGAAAAGATACATGGTACTAACACTATGGTTGCCGAGTCGGTATATAGAATCAAAGCGATGGATTTCAATGTATGCTAGAATTTGCCAATATTGAGATTTACAAGTATATCTGAGCACCAGTTATTTCAGCAAATCGTTACACGCTCGCATTAATTGATATCAGTTATCAAATTTTGTATTACCTGTTGCTGCGGAGAACTGTTTATTAAGCGTTGCGCAACTACAAACAAATAAGTTCAAATATGACCAGAAGGATAAACCAAAGACAGAATAAACTTGAAGCATATTCTCGTGCACATTGGGTTAGTGCTTACTGATGATTCATTCGTGGGATCCGGAATTACGCCCTTTACTCAGTATATATTTATGTGAGGAATGTGGGTAAATAGGACGATAAAATCTACTATACGGATACTTAAACATGCAGTAGTGACGGTAACTTCACATAAAGTGTTCGACAATGCGACTTGAAAATCAACTTCCTAATCTTTATTTTGATATATATATATATATATATATATATATATATATATACCGAGTTCGTGAAGAGTACTAACGCTATGGCTATATTTCCAGTACCCCATTGGCACCGAGTCGGTACATGATGCCAACACGATGGGTTTCAATTGCTAAAGTTACCAAAATTAGAACGCAAATTATTTATGAACACCTGTTGTTCCAGAAAACCGATAAACTCTGGTATTGATCGATAATGCTGGTCGCATTTTGCAATCATGATATCGTTCAATTAAATGTATTGCATAGATACCGTTTAGAAAGTGAGAACACATAGTATATATATATATATATATATATATATATATATATATATGCAATTGTGTATTAGGTGTTGCGCACCTAGTAACAAATTATTTCAAATATGACCAGAAGGATAAACCAAAGACATCATGAACGGAAAGTATAATCTCATTCACATTCGTTTCGTGCTTACTGGCGACTCATCAGTAGGAGCCGGTATTACGTCCTTTAACCACTATATATTTGGACGAGGAATGTGGGGGAAATGGGATGGAGAAATCTCTTATACGAATGTGTAAATCTACAGTAGTGAAGCAAATTTCATATAAATTCATCGACAATGCTACTTCAAAGGAATTCAATATATATAATACGTATATACCGATTGTGTAGATTGTAACATAACTATAGCCTTTGTGTCTACCCGATGCCAATATTTCGGCCTCGAAAAGGTACATGGCACCACCACTATGGTTTCCGAACGATGGACGTCAATGTATGCTAAAGTTTAGCAAAACTGAGAATTTAAACTATATCGGAACACCTATTATTCCAGCAAATTGATACACTGGCAGTTATCGATATCAGTTATCAAATTTCGCGTTAATCATGATGTAACTCAATTAAATATATTAAAGTTATATTTTTTGTGGCCGAGAACTAATATATATGCAGTTGTGTAATAAGTGTAGCGCACCTAGTACCAAATTAGCTGAAATATGACCAAAGGATAAACCAAAGACAGCATGAACAGAAAGTATAATCTCGTGCATATTCGTTTAGTGCTTCCTGGCGACTCATCAGTAGGACCAGAATTACGTCTTTTAGCTACTAAACTTTTTGATGAGAAATGTGAGAAAATAGGACGGTACAATCTCTTAGACGAATGTGTAAACCTGCAGCAGTGAAGCTAACTTCATATAATGACTTTTACAAAGCAACTTCAAAGCCAACTCAGTGTAAATTATGTGTATACCGAGTATGTAAACGGTACCATTACTATGGCTATTTCATCAGTACTCAATACCAACATTACGGCATTGAAAAAGTACATTGTACTACTACTATGGTTGCAGAATCCGCACATGATACCGACACAATGGATTTCATTGCACGCTAACATTTATAAAATCTAAGAATTACAACTATTCCAGATCAGCCGTTATTCTCGCAAATCCATACACTCTGCCCTTGATTCATATCAGTTATCACATTTCACATTAACTATGAAATCACTCAATTAAAAATATGACAATTATATACTGCTTGTGGCGGAGAACTACTATATATTCAGTTGTGTATTAGTTGTTGCGCACCTAGTAACAAATTAGTTCAAATAAGGATAAATCAAAGACAGTATGAACGGAAAGTATAATTGTATGCACATTTATTTCGTGCTTACTAGCTATTCATCAGTAGGAGCCAGTGTTACGCCCTTTACCCACTATATATATATAGGTCATGAATGTAGTAAAATAGATCAGTACAATCTCTTAGACGAATGTGTAGACCTGCAGTAGTGAAGCTAACATCACATGAAGTCTCGACAATGCGACTTAAACGCTAACTCACTCTAGATATCATATATACAGAGTCTCTAAAGGATACCAAAACTATGGCTATCGTGTCAGTACCCGATACCAACATTATAGTATTGAAAAGATACATGGTACTAACACCATGATTGACGAGTCAGTACGTGGTATAAACACGATGGATTTCAGTGTATGCTAAAGTTTACCCAAATTGAGAATTACAACTATTTCTGAACACCTGTAACTCCAGCAAGTCGATACAATCTGGCCTAGATCGATATCAGTTATCACATTTCGAATTAATCATTACATCATTCAATTAAATATATAACAGTTAGTTATTGGTTGTGGCGTAGATCTAATATATATGCAATTGTGTATTAAGCGTTGCACACTTAGTAAAAAATTAGTTCAATTATGACTAGAAGGATAAATCAACGACAGCATGAACTTGAAGTATAACCACGTGTATATACGTTTCGTGCTTACTAGTCACTCATTAGTAGAAGCCGGTATTACGCCCTTTATTCATTATATATTTTGGTGAGAAATGTGGCTAAAAAGGATGGTAAAATCTCCTATACGAATGTGAAAACATGCAGTAGTGAAGCTAACTTCATATAGTCTTCGACAACGCGACCTGAATACCGACTCACTATATTTAATATATATACCTAGTGTGTAAAGGATACCACACTATGGCTATTGTGTCATTACCAGATACCGACATGGTAGTTTTGCTATATCATGCAAATTTTTATATATTATGGGATTTATGTTTACCTCAGGCTTGCAAGCTTTATTCAACGAACTATAAAATTCAGTCTTTCAATTGCAAATAATTATTAAACTACTGGTGAATATCAGCATACTCACAAGAACTATGGTTGTTAGAATTTATAGATAAATTGCCTCCAAACTCGTTTAAAAAAACAGTTTTTTACGTGGACCCTGAATTTGTATACATGTAAATTATGCGTTTATGTTCTCTTTCACTCACAAGTCAATTTAAAATATAGTTCTTTGTCTTTTGAAAAGCTATCCAAATCTTCATATACCGATACTTGAGATGAGATAACGAAAGATATAATTATACTTTTTACGCCACTAGAATATCTTCTTCTGTTGCTATAGTATCCAATGTGTTGATCAAACTGAGTGTGGAGTTTTGATGAGATAATTGAAGTTCATTCTGAGTGCACATAATTCTGGATAAATCACGCAGAATTTTAGATTGAGATAAGCCAGACAGCACAATATATCAGAGTTTTGAGTATAAAAAAATCATTTTAGCGTTAAAATGGTGTTAGTTATTTTAACAAATCTACTGAAAAAATCAGCTAAAATACGCGACTTTAAAATTTCGTATGTAGAAAGCAGTAAAAATCTCACTGATTACCGGCAAAACGGAGCTCAAACCAGTTAATTTAATGTAATCCAAAAGTTCTCTAAAGAGATGGTCGGTTTACCTAGAAATCAGCTTGTATTTAAGGCACTTCGCATTTACAAAACTGTCTTGTTTTGTCAGGACAACTTCTCTAGGATCACAACAAGATATGCCTGCTTCCAATAGGTAAAATAAGTCAAAATCCGAACAGAAAGACCAATCATTCTTTGGCAGGTAACTTAAAGAGAATGATGTGCTTCGATATTCTGCCACTCGTATAGATAGACCGAGGTCAGTCTCTAGTACAGTGAAATCTAATAGAACATGGGGTCATCTAACCGAAGATGCATTGACTTTTCATTAGGCAAGTCGATGAACACAAACAGTGAATATCCCACTAAGCGAACGCTGCCGTAAAATTTACAATTGATAATACAATTTAACAATAATTGATTGCGCGGGTGGTGGTAACAATGCTTTAAATCAAGTTTGGGAGCTTGAAGTAAACACCGACCCCATTGTATTTAACCAGTCTTCGAACAACATAACAAAACTACCGCCAGCCGCAACGCACTGACGCGTTTCGACCTTCCATAATCATCACCAGAGGACCTACGGCAAACTGACTATCGAGGAGAAAAACGCATTGAATATATATGGAAATCAAATTGAGATATGCGGCTCTCACCTCTAGCAGTCTTGCATACATTGAACTTGACTGGAAATGTCGGCTGCACAATATCTAGCAGTCACGAACATAAATTGTTTGTAGCTTTCGCCACATATACATATATAGGCAATACAATTTAACAATAATTGATTGCGCGGGTGGTGGTAACAGTGCTTTAAATCAAGTTTACGAGCTTGAAGTAAACACCAACCCCATTGTATTTAATCAGTCTTCGTTGCGGCTGGCGGTAGTTTTGTTATGTTGTTCGACGACTGGTTAAATACAATGTGGTTGGTGTTTACTTCAAGCTCGCAAACTTAATTTAAAAAATTGTTACCATCACCCGCACAATCAAATATTGTTTAATTGCATGTATATCCCTAAGTTTAAAAAAAACATTACTCAAGCGGAAACATGCACGAATACAAATATACAAACACACACATTCAAAATGCAGGTATGAATACATGCAAACATTTACACATACAGACAAATGCATACATATATATATGCATGCACACTTAAATACAACCATACAAACACAAACAAGCACAAGTATATATATATATATAAATTCATACATAAATACACATATAAACACATACCTACGTACATACAAATTCATATATATATATATGCATAAATACATACGCAAATGCATATATATACAAATAAACATACGTTCAAAAATACATTAATAGATATGTATACATAAACATACGCACATACCTACGTACATACAAATTCGTATATACGCTTAAATACATACGCACATGCATATATATATATATATATATATATATATATATATATATATATATATATATATATATATTAATTGTTCCCTTCCTGTGTGCAAAAACAAAAAGAAATTTTATCAGATATAAGAAATATTTCTTTCGCATGGTCTTCTCAAATATCTACTAATGAACATATCTTTATATATAAATTGGAAAGCAAAACAAGATAGAAAAATGTGAACATAGAGAGAGTGTGTTCACATATTTCTATCTTGTTTTGCTTTCCAATTTATATATGAAGATATGTTCATTAGTAGATATTTGAGAAGACTATGCGAAAGAAACGTTTCTTATATCTGATAAAATTTCTTTTTGTTTTTGCACACAGGTAGGCTAAAATAAATTTTATTAAAGCTCGCAGTTCAAAAGAATATACATATACATAAACAGACGCATATAC